>ML411509.1:4674-47341 GCA_005239525.1 Nicotiana knightiana
CCCCCCCCCCCCCCCAAAAAAAAGATATGTGTTATTGATTGCGGGTTAAAGGGTTTTTCCAACTAAAGTAACAATTTTGAAATAGGGATTATTTTATTGCTCAGAGTCGCCACTTGGAATTGATTTTTGGGTGTTCCAAGTCACCTTTTTTATTTGAATCCCTAATCAAAAGAAGATTTGGCTCTCTTTTTATTGGTCCGCGAAAATAGAGTTCGGGTAAGGAATTCTGTTGACCGGGGAGAAGGTATAAGGCATTCCTCGAGTCCTGTGGTTCTAGCATGGTCGCTTTATTGACTTAAACTTAGCTTAAATTAATTCTGAATAAACCGTGCTTTATTAGTTTCTGTGTTTTAATTGTCCGCTTTTACTTCTTGATTATTAGATTTATAAGGAAAATAATTTTGGAAATATTACGTTGTCATAATCACGCTACGCAAGCGAATGCGTAATCGAGACGAAATTTATTAATTTTATCATAACAGCGCTACGCAAGCGAATCCGCAATTATGACGAAGATTATTAGTACTTTGAGAAAAAAAAAAGTTACTACATTTAAAGGAATTAAATAAAAATCAACTATCGCGCTACGCAAGCGAATTCGCGATTTTGGTAAATCATTAATTAAATTAAAAATTAACTAAAAAAAACTAAAGAGTATGAAATGACATTGTTGAATTAATTTATTTAATGCTAAACATCACGCTACACAAGCGATTCCGTGAAGTTACAGCACGCCTACTAATTGCCTAGCATTTAAATTAATCAATTAATGTGATTAAGTTATTGAGTCATTAACTTTAAAGAAAATTTGACTTTTAGTGAATCCACTTGAAACTTTAACAAAAGTTAAACAACTCATTTTTATTTTTGGTCTAGTAATTTCAAGTTTATCTCAATGACTCAATGATGTACGAGAAAATATATTAAACAAACAAAATATTAACACCAAATATTTAGGCACCTACGAAATGAGGCCTTGCTCAAGTTAGAAACGCACCACATAAAGTAGTTAATGAGAGATTTAAGGAAATACAATATTTTCAATTGAACCAAGGTTCAAATAATAAGAAATCCTACTGCCAATGTCTTAATATGAAAGAAATGTTGTAAACAACCCAAAAAAAAAACTTTCTTTTGAATATTAAATTTACTTTAACAATACTATGAATTTTAAGAAACTCAGCTCAAACAGTGGCTAAACATGCTTCCAATTGAACACATGGTTTTATTTTTTTTTTAAATTGACAACGTTGAAGTAAAAAGGTTAAAATCACTCATCATATTTATTTTTCTACTAAAACTGAACATGCTATTTACTCTAACAAGACCCTGAGCATTTAAGCTAAAATTTGTCACAGCAAGCAGAGAATGGTAATAACAATCAAAATAAATAGCTCATGTTATTTAAACTCTAGTAATACCATCCAAATAAAATATACGAATCAGACATTCGTACATATAATTCAAAGTGATCCTCAGTGAACTATAAACTCCCTACTTCATTCATTTGCAACTGAAAGTACATTATAAGGCGCAAAGCGTTATCTAAAATTGCAGATTTAAGACGGGGCAGTAGTAGTGAACTCAAAGTTTCACAAAACTTTGGAAACTCAGCTATGGTAAATCAGCAGCAAGCAGCCAACGCATAACAAATAGCAGAAAACCCAAAGCACTTAAACCCAAAAACTCTTTAAGAGAAAATGTATCAAGAAAATCCAAAACAAAGAGAACCAAAAGACTCTTCTAAATTATTTCCAAGAGGAAAANTTTAACAAAAGTTAAACAACTCATTTTTATTTTTGGTCTAGTAATTTCAAGTTTATCTCAATGACTCAATGATGTACGAGAAAATATATTAAACAAACAAAATATTAACACCAAATATTTAGGCACCTACGAAATGAGGCCTTGCTCAAGTTAGAAACGCACCACATAAAGTAGTTAATGAGAGATTTAAGGAAATACAATATTTTTCAATTGAACCAAAGTTCAAATAATAAGAAATCCTAATGCCAATGTCTTAATATGAAAGAAATGCTGTAAACAACAACAAAAAAAACTTTCTTTTGAACATTAAATTTATTTTAACAATACATGAATTTTAAGAAACTCAGCTCAAACAGTGGCTAAACATGCTTCCAATTGAACACATGGTTTCATTTTTTAAATTGACAACGTTAAAGTAAAGAGATTAAAATCACTCATCATATTTATTTTTCTACTAAAACTGAACATGCTATTTACTCTAACAAGACCCTGAGCATTTAAGCTAAAATTTGTCACAGCAAGCAGAGAATGGTAATAACAATCAAAATAAATAGTTCATGTCATTTAAACTCTAGCAATACCATCCAAACAAGATACACGAATCAGACATTCGTACATATATTTCAAAAGTGATCATCAGTGAACTATAAACTCCCTACTTCATTCATTTGCAACTGAAAGTACATTATAAGGCGCAAAGTGTTACCTAAAGTTGCAGATTTAAGACGGGGCAGTAGTGGTGAACTCAAAGTTGCACAAAACTTTGGAAACTTAGCTATGGTAAATCAGCAACAAGCAGCCAACGCATAACAAACAGCAGAAAACCCAAAGCACTTGAACCCAGAAACTCTTTAAGAGAAAATGTATCAAGAAAATCCAGAACAAAGAGAACCAAAAGACTCTTCTAAATTATTTCCAAGAGGAAAATAATTGCTGAAATTTTTCCCCTTCTTGTTGTCTTTTTTCTTTTAGTTCAAGATGTGTAAAGATGTTTTTGGAGTGTGTAAAGATGTGTGTTCAAGCCACTCTCCAGATGATCTTCAAGTGTGAAAAAATAAACACTTTAAGTAGGAAAAATAAGTCATTTTGGACAAATTTTAGTTCACCAAAAATCAGTCCAAAAAGACTAACTTTGTGTGCCAAAATAGTCCATTTTCACTAAATTCTGACACAAAAACAAAGCAGCATGTTTAAACAGTAAAATACCCAACAACCATGTACTTTAAACTCAAGTATTCAGCTATTATCTACACATGACTGAAATTCATCTTATATACTCAAACTTAAACCAACTAAGAATTAGCAAAACAGAAACAAACTTAACCTAAATATTCAAACAAACTAAACTAACGACAATCGACTTATGAGAACTAAACGGTAGACAATTGGAATCAGTTGAAAAACAACATTTATAAGCTATTGAACAACGATTTAATAGAAACCTAAATAATCAACTAGGTACATGATTCGAAAATATTAAGCGACTAATATTGACGATCGAAGCTAACACGAACTAACAATCACGGATTACCAAGCAAATGAAAAACAGAAAATTAATCTAAAACCTAAACTTAATAAAATAATAAAAAAAACAGAAATTATGAAAACGAAAGGGGAAAGGATTGGGGTGCGAGCTTATACCAAATTCCGGGACGTTCGACGTCGAATCGACAACGAGACGATGTCGAGGATGCCAAGTGGTGGTTGTCCGACCCCGAGGAGCATTTTTCTTTTTGGGAAGACGCTAAACCAATAGATTCCGGCGCCTTGCCAAAAGGAAACAAGTGCCTTTGGTCGGAAAAGAAAAAGAAACCAAACAGATGGAGAAGCAGCGACGGCGGGCAGTGGAGGTGGCTGGTCGGCGGTAGAGGCGGCGACAGTGGGGTAAGGTGAGGGATTGAGGGTGAAACTAAGGGCAAAAGGTAGTCCTCAAAGATATATACCCATTTATGCTTGTATCGTAGGGTAAAGGTGGTTTAACCTTGATAAATTTCAAAAAGAAAAGAAGGCTAGGGTTTTGGATTTAGGTAGATCTACGGAGATTGAGAGGGGTTATGGGGATTTGGGGTTCGGATTCATGGAGAGGAGGTTGAGACGAGTGGGGGTGAAGTTTTGGTGGTGTTTGGACGGCGGCAGGCGATGGTGCCGCCATGGAGAGAGGCAGCGACCTTGAGAGAGGGTGAGAGAGAGAAGAGAGAAGGGGAGGATTTTAGGGTTTGGAGAAAGATAAAATAAAAAAAATCTGATTTTTTAGATTTTATATTTTAGTTAGGGATAAATTTTTACCATTAGATTAAGAGAGATTTGATGGCTGAGATTGGATCTCTGATTTCACTTAATAAAATAACGTTGTTTAATGATAAAACTACGCCGTTTTGGACCAAGTCTTGGCAGGCTATTTGTTGGATTGGGTATGGCCGAATTGGGCTCAAATCTTGGGCCAATTTTGGTTTAGTTCCAATTAAATACACTATCCCAAACTCTTAACCCCTAATTATTTTATTTAGTCCTAAATAAAATATACAAGTAAAAGAAAAATCTTTTTGGTGTATATAATTTAAAGATACAAAACTAAAATATACAAATAAAAGGTAAAAAATATTTTTGGTATTTTTAATAAAGGAATGCAAATAAAAATGCACAAACAATTAAAATCATCCAAATACTAATATTAAAAGCATGCAAAAATTAAGTATTCATAATAGTCTAAATAGTTACCATGTATATTATGGAGTGGTGTGGCTTTGCTACTAAGTGGTGAAATAATAACTATATCTATACTTTCTTCAATATCATTCATCACTTTGTCCAATTACATTCTGATAGAGACGGAGTTAGGATTTCAACCTATTGCTTAAATCTTGTATTTGTACTAAAAAAATCGTTAAGTATATAAACATATTTAATTGTGAACCAATAACTACAACGAGCTAGGGTTCAGTGATAAAATCAGAACTCATACCCTTCAAATTATGTCTGGCCATGCATGTATGTATGTATGTATGCATGCACGCATATACATGAATTGATAAATGTCATGTTAGACTAAACCTCTATGGTGACAATAATACATGACTTTCTTACTCTCAATTAGAATGTCAAGAGCGCTTTTTGTTTGTTGTGCGTTTCCTTGTTGTTCTATTAGAATGTCAAGAGTTTTCCTTTGATGTCTCTTACTAATTCCATTATTTTACAGGCTTCAGTGCTTCACCATGAAAGGTTCCTCAAGTACCGCTTGGAAATCAGCCAGCTCAAGTTCGAGCTAAAAGAACAGGTCCGGAAGAAGGACATGTACATGCTTCTTAATGAGCAACGTGACGAGGCCCTAAAAGACCTCCCAATTCTCTAGGCCGAGCTGGAAAAAACTCTGAAGGAAGCATTGATCCTGAAACGAGAACATGGAGACCTGGTTGAAAAGGTAAAGGTCTTTGAAGCTAAAACGAGCAGCTAGTCGTGGTGACTAACATCACAACTTCCAGGTCCAACAAAAGATAGACCAGATCGACCAGCTGCAGGCTGAGAGATGGACGACGTCAAGGCCCAAACCGAAGTATGGGAGGGCAGGATGGACTGGCTGGCCTCGGAGAAGGAAGTTGCTAAGGCGGAGTTGGCGTCGGTCGAGAACCAACTTCAGGTGGCGAAGTACAAAGTGGTCTAGTTTGAACGACAATCTCTGGGCATAACTGAGCTCAACTGTCGCAGAACGGGATGCCCTTGGAAGAGAATATGTGGCATTAGGGGCTAAATTGGACATAACCTCTGATGATGCCGAGGGAAATGGTGGCCCGATATAAGGTCGATATGGAGGAGGCCGAGACTAGCTTAAAGACAAAGGCAAAATATATGCAGTGGTTGTCCCGAATAGAGACCCTCGAAGAGATTCACACCCGAGGTTTCAACTTATCGGTCGAGATCGAGAAAGCTAAGAGGATCGAGGCCAAGGAAAAGGAGCTCTACGAGCCGGAGGGTGTCGAAGGCTCTGAGGGATATGATGGCTCCGATGGTTCTGGTGACGAGTCGGGCTCTGGTGAAGACCAGGCGTAGATGCCTTAGTTTTTTTTGGTTTTTCGTTATGTATTTTTTTCTTTTCTTTTGAGGCCGTTCTATCGGGCCTTTGTAAATATATTTTGGAATGTATATATGAAATTTTCTCTTTCTGGCAATATCACGTCTTTACTTTTCCGGCGTCTTCTTGCAATTTCTATTCATGTATTAGTTTTGATGCCTTGGCATAAAATTAGATGTAGTTATGTGGCGTTCGTTTTCCGGAGGTTCGAACGAAGCCCGACTTTGATGCAACTTTGTTTATTCATGGCTTTGAAACCTCGGTGTGACCGGAGGTTGCCAATACACTTAAGTGTTTTTAGATGATGCTTTTGTCGGGGGTAACCTTTTAGTAAATTTCGAGTCTTTATAGAGGCCTTACTTTCTGGTTTCAGTCGGACGTCTCCGAGCCGTTTTTATGGTGGTCGTAGCCTTTGGGCATCGCCTAATAGGTTTGGTGCCTCCGGGATTTGGTAGCTCGGGCCTTCCGAATTTTCTTTGAGTGGTAGTCCCAGAGTAGGGGTAGCCCTTGGGCTCGATAATCCCTGAGTAGGTGTAGCCCATAGGCTTTTAGGATCTGGAATCAAAAAATGCGTAATGATAAAGTGTAAAGGAAGTGGAAATTATAGTTTGTACACCTTTCCCCACCCAAAAACAAGAAAAAGAATAGAATAAAACAAACACATGGAATATAAGGGACATGCTTGCTAAGCTTCCTTTCATTAAATTCATGGCTAACACAATCAAACATCAACTTTTTGTCAAATGTAATTATGTAAGAAATTTTACTGATTTAATTATAATCTCCATGCAGACAAAAGGCACTGGAATTATCTGCATAACTTAGAGTCAGAAAAAGAAAACGAAATTTGCTGTTTGGCGTTTGCACACTGTAGGAATCTACTATCCAATCAGTGTACCTAAGAACTCCCAAAAGAGCAGGGGCGTACGTAGGAATTATTGTGAGTGACATCGATTTTTGTAGAAGAACGGGAATAAATAACTTTAATTATCATTTTTGTAGACAAAAAACATTCTAAGTCCATTGGTTTTGTTCAGTCTTAAGTTAAAAAAGGATATGAGTTCAATTCTACTTAACCACATTTTTGCCCATAGAGGCTCTCTCAAATATTTGCCAAAATAGGTGTCATCTCTTAGAGCTAAAAAAAAAAAAAAGGACACATAACCAACATGCTGGGAGACAATATATGTCAAGTATTATTATTTTTTCTACTTATTATTTACTCACAATATTAACTATATTTAATAAAATTTTCTGATAGAGGGTATCGTGTCACACCGCTTCGTTGAATGTGCGTCTGCCCATACCAAAGAATATTTCAACAGTTAGTTCTGTTAATTCCCATATGCCAAAAATATACTTATCAAATTGTATAATGGCACAATCACTCCATGAACATACAACATATAACAACACAACATCAAAAGGAGAAAGACATATCATGATGCATTCAAGGGTATGGTCTAACGGACGATAAAAATAAAACGAAAAACTAAAATCATATAAGCAAGTGACCACTTCTCAACAAAAGACAAAAAATGTTTTAAGTAATATATTTTCGTATGTGTAGACTTTGATGTACGGAGTTATTCAGTACTTGCATTCAAAAACCCAACTCCACTCCCTCAATGATCCCAAATCAAGCTAGCAAACGCAAAAAGTTCTACCTTCATACTCTAAAATCACACAAATCCTATAAGTAAGTGAACAAGCACATTCACTTATTCAGGAGTCCATATTACATATTCACAGGGACAGACAGATCGGTAAAACAACAATAGTCACAATTATGATTCTCAATCAACAAGGTCAAAATGCCCCCATCAACCAAAAGTAACATGTCCTCTAATTTGTTCTCAGCTGACAAATATGCCCTCCGACTTCGGTGTGCTAAAGTAGGCACCTCAACTACAATCGCATATTGATTGTAATCCTCTGCAATTAGATGTCAGAACCCAAAAAAGTCCCACAAAGCGTTACCTGCCAAAGCAGAGAGAGAGAGAGATTAGAGAGAGAGAGGTGTCATATAATTTCATTGGTGAAGCACCACATCAAATGCCATGGCTGTAACTGTCAAATACTCCAAATAGTTACCATGTATAGAGTGGTGTGGCTTTGCTACTAAGTGATGAAGTTTTAGTCTATACCCTCCCTAGAAGGTGATAAACTACGACTATTTTACTGGTTTTGGGGACATCCGATAGTTTTAGGTGTAGAACTAATAAAAAGTTGATAGTTTAGAAGGTTTTAGGGATATCAAGTGAAATAATTTAAGTACGCTCAAATTGTAGGCAACAAGTATTAAATGAAAAAATTTAAGTACACGCAATTATACTAAACCCCATCATTATTCAAAAAAGAAAAAGATCAAGACATGACTAGAGATATGCAAATCACCAAACAATCAAAATATTGTTTCTTTAAACAACAAGTGGTGGATCTTTCAAATGAATAATATAAACTACATGTTTACTTTCTTATATATTATTCATCGAGAGTCAGGATTTCAATCTTATTGATTCTAGATTTTGGAACCACCACTTGAAGTGTTAATGATTGGGTTCTATACTTAATATTTTATACATATTTCATGAAAACACTAAATACACTGTTTGAACAAAAAATAATAGGTTCGACCGAATCCGTAGGTTGGCTTGTGCCTCTGCCCTGCATTCTGATCGCAATTAAGATGAAATAAATTGGTAGAAGAAGATATTATGTATTATAATAGTTCAACATTATCATTCTGTGTCATTTTGATTTGCTATGGTTATAGGCCTCGAAAGGATACATCCAATAATCCAACAAATATGACTTTCAAGAAAGTAAATTCATTCAGTGCTCTAAATGCACATGTTGTGTGTATGTATGTACGTACGGGGCAGAGGTAGTGCAGTAATTACGGGTTAGGACGAACCTAGTAGCTTTTACTTCAATTTTATATTTATATTAGAAAATTCGTTAAATATGTAAAAATATTAGATTGTGAATCCAGTAACTATAATGAACTAGAGTTAGGTGATAAAATCAGAACCCATAACCTTCAAATTATGTCTCCGCATGTATGTATGAATGTATGTGTGTGTGTATATGTATGTATGTATATATATATATACATATATATATATATACGTATGCACATGAATTGGTAAATGTCATGTTAGACCAAACCTCTATGGTGATAATAATACATGATTTTCTTACCCTCCATTAGTAATTGTGCATTTCCTTGTTGTCCGATTGGAATGTCAAGCGCGCTCCTTGTTTGTTGTGCGTTTCCTTGTTGTTCGATTAGAGTATTAAGTTTGCTCCTTGTTTGTTGTGCGTTTCCTTGTTGTCCGATTAGAATATCAAACGCGCTCCTTGTTTGTGGTGCGTTTCCTTGTTGTCCGATTAGAATGTCAAGTGCGCTCCTTGATTGTTGTGCGTTTTCTTGTTGTCCGAATAGAATATCAAGCGGGCTCCTTGTTTGTGGTGCGTTTCCTTGTTGTCCGATTAGAATGTCAAGCGCGCTCCTTGATTGTTGTGTGTTTCCTTGTTGTCTGATTAGAATGTCAAGCGCGCTCCTTGATTGTTGTGTGTTTCCTTGTTGTCCGATTAGAATATCAAGCGGGCTCCTTGTTTGTGGTGTGTTTCCTTGTTGCCCGATTAGAATGTCAAGCGCGCTCCTTGATTGTTGTGTGTTTCCTTGTTGTCCGATTAGAATATCAAGCGGGCTCCTTGTTTGTGGTGTGTTTCCTTGTTGCCCGATTAGAATGTCAAGCGCGCTCCTTGATTGTTGTGTGTTTCCTTGTTGTCCGATTAGAATATCAAGCGTGCTCCTTGTTTGTGGTGCATTTCTTTGTTGTCCGTTTCTGTAACAATGACACCTGTAATTGTAAAGACAACAAAGATGCATCAGAATTAGACCGACAGACAGTTCCAATATTATTTTTTAAAATATTAATTATAACCTGTTGTATCAATTACTCTCTCCGTTCTACTTTATGTATAATGATTCAAGGTCAAACTACCTAATATTTTTGTAAATTCGAACACATAATCTTTTAGGCGTTTAAAATTTTATATATATATATATATATATATATATATATATATATATATATATATATATATATATATATATATATATATAACTCTCCAATAATAATTGTGTCACATAAATTGAGATAAAGGGAGGAGTATATTAATTTACTCAGGATACGCAGCTCCACATTTGTAACAAAAGTGACAGCCACACCTGCAATTGTAAAAACAATAATGCATCAGAATTTGGCTACAAAACAAAGAGATAGAATTAAAGTATCCAATTAGTTTTCCCTGTTATTGCTTAGCATGAAAAAAGAACAATAATAATGAAGATTTTGTGAGAATTGAAAACATGCAAATTTACATCACAAATTGAAAAAACATGAAAATCACATGGACAAAATAACCTGCACTTCATATGGTTACAACCATTATACCTTGCAACATAAAGATCTGTACATAGGGGGCTAAATGTGTACACTTTATCAAGAAATCAAATTCTTAATAACTTATACTTTGTAATTAAATAGATAATTATTTCCGCATACAAGAAAATTTAATTTTCAGGTGTTATTTATATTAGTATTCGAGCCGGAGGCGGATCTATGTTGTAAGGAGAAGGGTCATCGACACCCGAAAAGTTCAAGTAAAAATTTCATGTATATATCTTTAGAAAATAGTATATTAAATAGTTATCGTACTATATATACAAAGCAAATTTTGATTGAATGTACAAGTACATCTGCTACCTGCAAATTCTGGATCCACCCTACTTTTGGTCTCTAGAGTTAATATCCATATAACTTATTTCAAAACCATTCTTGAATTCCTCAAGAATTTAAGGTGCAATATTTTCACTACAAACTTCTAACCTCTAAACCAGAACCAAACTAATACCTATTCACCTTCCACAAATAATATATACGATCAGGTAACTCTATCCATTAATGTTTAAATAAACAGGAAAAGAATTATCTAGTATTTTACATCACATATTGAAAACATGAAAATTATATGGATTAAATAGCCTGCACTCCATAGGGAACCTACAAACTATAATACTTATTCAATTTAATATTTTTTTTATAGCCGTGGTGTCCAAGTACCCAGTGGCGGAAAGGGGCAGAGCTATGGGGCGGAAGGTTTCGAATCCTTCGCCGAAAAATTATATTATGTATGCCGAATCTTCTTGCCTTCTCCGTATAACTTTTATATTTTTGAATCACCTTGGTAAAATTTCTGGTTATGACACTGCGAGTACGTGCTACCTTTTACAAGCAACATGTACGAGGTAATTCTTTTCGTCAAAATTTGGATAGATGAGAATAAATCACCTAGTATTTTAAATCATGAATTGATAATAATATGACTCGAATAGCCGTGAAACAGAAGCGGAAAATTAATTTTTTCGAGACTGGACTAACTAACCTGCAATGCATATGGTTACAACCTTTATTCCTTGCAACATAAATCTTACAATTTGGACATCTCTGCCATTTTCTGCGCTTTGCAAGTTTCATAAGCTGTATCTCCTCTTCTTTCTTTTCATCTTTGTTTGATTTTTGAAATTCTTCACACAAAATCCCTAAATGCCAAGCAACTTTACACTTAGCACAAAATAACCTTTTACATTCTGGGCATTCCGTTTGAGTAATAACAAAATTCCCACCACTACATTCATCAATCAAAAGCGCGGAACAATCCTTAAACGGACAATAAAATCTCTCAGACCCTAAAATTAATTTCTCACATAACGCATCGCCCCATCTATCAAACATTTCTTTAGGCAAAATTGAACAACAATAATATGGCTCTAATAGACCGTTACACCCCGGGACGGGGCATGAAATTGTAGAGACATTCTCTTGTAGTTTCGAGGCTACGTACTTAGCCATGCATTCTTTGCAATAAGAATGAGCGCACCCTATTATTTTAAACATATTGCTCGTTGACTTTTCGTCAACACAAATATCACACGTAAAAATATCATTGTCGTCATCATCTATAACAATACACTTCGAATCTAAACGCCTTCTTGATTTTTTAGGTATGGAGGATGAAAATTGACAACCCAAAAACTGAATTTCATCATCTGAATATTCTTTGGATATATCAATAAAGACCTTTTTAGTTCCACTGCTGCTAGGTTTTGAACAAAAAGATGATATAATCTCAACTTCAACGTCTCTTTTACTTGAGTATTTTTCACCAATCTTGATTCCTTTACCCTTTGAAGTATTTAGGGTTTCACATATTACTGCAATATCATCATTGTCATCTTCAATATCTATTATCTGTACGGCCGAAGTATTTTCCACTTCCATTACGTAGTTAAGCAGCAAAACTAAACCTTATTCTTTTTTTTTGGGTCTTGAATTTGGAGAGGAAGAAGAAGACTCTGAGATTTAAGGGACTCTAAAAAGGTACTATTGAGGAGGAGTACCAATTAATAAGGGATGTGTACCTTGTTGGGCAAGTTCTCTTGCTTCCTTTTAGCTTAGGACTCTAGGGAAACTCTTTAGTAAAGACATAAATAATAAAACACCTCTCATACTTTATCTTTTTATCCAAATAATGCTTCTCATTTAAAAAAAAAAAAAAAAGGAATTACGAAATTGTGCTAATTTATTGCTAATAGTCTTTTTTTAATTATAATACGTTGCTAATTTGTTACTCCCTCGGGTCCACTTTACAGCTTGTTTGGATGGTTGTTACCCATTATATTGTATTGTATTGTTACTTTAAATACACTGTTTGTTTTGATTGTTACTTAAATTTTATTGTATCATATCGTTAAAATACAGTTACGTAACGACAAAAAAACACCACTTTATGAAACGACGGATTTGGGGTAGTGGTGTCGTTACCTTGCTTTTTTCTTTCATCTTGCCCTTTCTTATTATTAACTAATCATATTTTATCCTTTATCATACTTTTTTATATAATAATTCTACTCTGTGTCCTATTTTTTCTTAGTAAAATTACAAGTTTATTCCTCATATTGTTAATGTGTGACCTCATGAAACGATGACAAACAATACAATCTATATTAACGTATTTTTCATCAAATAATATAATCCAACACAGTATAATA
This sequence comes from Nicotiana knightiana, assembly GCA_005239525.1. NCBI lineage: Eukaryota > Viridiplantae > Streptophyta > Magnoliopsida > Solanales > Solanaceae > Nicotiana > Nicotiana knightiana. The sequence goes on from ML411509.1 coordinate 17,631, forward strand.
CGATAAGATACTGATGCAAGTGCAAGAATGCAGAGGAAATGAAATTGGACATCAGCTGGCATCGAGTTAGTTACATGTGTCAAGAAGTTAGTTACAAAGTTAGTTAAAAGTTAGTTGAAGCAGTTAGTTGGGAAATGCATTGTAGCATGAAGAGCAGTAGTAGCTCATTTCTTTCCATAAATATAATACCACATTGTAATTACATTCATTCATGAATAAATATCACTCAATTCTCTCTTCCTAAATCTTCTCTCTGCTAATTCTCTCGGAAGTTCCCTGAGCTAGCTATCATCTTCTTCGAGCTTAAGCTCCTAGATTAGTAAATTCCATCGTGATTCCAACTGATTGCATCAATTGGTATCATAGCTTTCGGTTCTCGGCATAATCAAAGATGACTCGCAGTAAAATTTAAGACAAATCAGCTGATGAAATAGAGGAAAAACTATATGATCCAAGAACAATTACAAAAGGTTATTGATGGCATGATGAACATGAGTGAAAGGAATTCACAAGCAAATAAAGAATTGTTAGGGCTTAAGGAAGCGATTGGGCTTATCACGCAAAAGGGCAAGGAACAAGTATTGGCTGAATTCTCAATCAACAGAGAAGAACCAATGGAGATGAGGAACAAGGATTCGCATAGTGGGTATGCTCATCAGGGACATTGTAATTCCTTTACTCGATTCTCAAAACTAGATTTTTCTCGATTCTCTGGTGTGGATTTGCGTACATGGTTTTATAAGGTCAATTAGTATTTTTCTATGGATGAAGTTCCTTTTGAACAAAGGATGAAGGTGGCATCTATTCATATAGATGGTGATACCTTTGCTTGGCATAGATCTTATGTAAAGGCATGAAATTCGACATTAGATCTATCATGAACTGAGTAAGTGCTAGCATTAATTGAAAGGTTTGGTGATAGTTTTGAAAATCCTATGGAAGCCTTAAAGAATCTGAGCCAAACTGCTGGGGTTAGGGAATACCACGCAGAATTTGACAGATTATTAACTGGTGTTAATCTAACAACTGAGAATGCCATCAGTTGTTTTTTTGGGGGTTTCAAACCAGATTTGAATAAAGTTGTAAGAATACAAGCACCAAGAACTCTAATGCAAGCCTATAAAATTACTAGATTACAGGAAGAAGTCTTTGATGCCCAAGCTAAAACATGGGGTTTGAAACCTGTTTCTAGAAATTTTCATCCTAATTCGAATCTTATTTTACCTACCCCTACCTTCTTCAGACAACAACATTACCAAAAACCTGCTACGCCAAACTGCAATTATCAAAGAAATACGGATGCTAACCAAACAAACCTAACAGACTAGGCAGGAGGCTAACTATTGCTGAGATGGATGAAAAAATAGCCAAGGACTTGTGTTTCTTCTGGGATGAAAATTATGAAATGGGGCACAAATGTAAGGCCAGGAAACAGTTGTTTATGGTGGAGGTAGTAAAAGAGGAAATGACCACAACAGTAGATGTAGAATAGGATGTTTTAATTCAAGAAGTTGTAGAATCTAACAATGAGTTCATGATTATATCTTTACAAGCCTTTACTGGGTGTTTGGTTACCAGACAATCAAGAGTCACTGGCTACCATGAAAAGAGGCCCTTAGAGGTTCTGATTGATACAAGGAGTACTCATTGATCAATAAGTTGCTAAGAAACTAGGGTGTCAATCTAGTTCTATAGTGGAGCAATCCATTAGTGTAGCTAATGGTGGGAAGGTGTAGATTGTTGTTGTGTGTAGGAGCTTACAATGGTTTCTAGAAGGGACAACATTATCTTCAGACTTCTTGCTGTTACCATTAGGTAATGTAGACATAGTACTGGGGGTGAAATGGCTTAGTACTTTGGGAAGGATGTTGTTTGACTTCATAAACAGAACCATTGAATTTGTGCATCAAGGCAAGAAGCATGTGCTAAGAGATGTCAACAGTCAACTGAAATCAACTAAATCTACATCTTTACCCAAACTGAGTGATTCAGAAGCTTAGTTCGGTATGATGTCACTAATAGATAAGGATGCAGAAGGGTGCAATGCCACAACATCCAAGCTACACACGATGCTGAACTCTCACCAACTTTAGTTGCTCTCATCGAACAGTATAGTCTCTCGTTCACGGGATTAAAAAGCATATCATTGAGAAGTTGCTTCAAGAAATGATGGATCAAGGAGTGATTCAGCATAGTACTAGTCCTTATGCCTCACCTCTTGTACTAGTAGGGAAAAAGGATGGTAGTTGGATAGTATGTATTGATTATAGGGAACTGAACCATGTGACAGTCAAAGACAAGTTCCCTATACCTATCATTTAAGACTTGCTTGATGAATTAGGTGGTGAAATGGTGTTTTCTATGATAGACCTGAGAGCAAGTTATCACTAGTTGAGAATGGAAAAGGAGGATACTCATAAGACAGCTTTCAAGACTCATGAAGGTCATTATGAGTTTCTAGTTATGCCTTTTGGGCTAACTAATGATCCTTCTTCATTTCGGAGTCTTATTAACTTTGTTTTTGAACCATTGTTGAGGAAGTCAGTCTTAGTATTTTTTGAACTATGTATGCTCATATTGAGCATGTGAAGGATGTCTTTGAACTGTTGTAACAGTATCAGTTGTATGCTAAGATGGCCAGATGTGTGCCTAAGGTAGAATACTTAGGCCATTTCATCATTGTTGTTGGAGTTTTAACTGATCGTAAAAAGATAGTCGTTGCGCAGAGTTGGCCTGTCTCATGTAATATCAAATAGTTGAGTAGATTTTTGGATCTTGCTGGATATTATAGGAGATTCATCAAAGGTTTTGGAGCTATATGCAGACCACTACATGATCAACTTAAGAAGGAAGGGTTTTCTTAGACTGAGGAGTGTACTGAAGCTTTGAACAAGCTGAAGCAAGCACTAGTTTCTGCACATGTCTTGGCAATTCCTGGCTATTCAAAGTGATTTATTGTGGATATTGATGCTAGTGGGAAGGGAATTAGGGCAGTCCTGATGCAACAAGGGCACCCTATAGCCTACCTAAGTAAGTCCTTAGCCACAAGAAATCAAGCTATGTCAGTAGCACTCATATTTGTAGTCACCAAATGGTCTCATTACTTGTTGGGAAAACCTTTCATTGTGAAAATAGATCAAAAAGCCTTGAAGCATCCGTTAGAACAAAGTATTCACTCTGATTTTCAGATGGCTGGTATTTCAAAGCTCATGGCTTTTGATTTCTCTATTGAATATAAGAAGAGGTTGAAAACAAGGCTGCAAATGCCTTATCCAGGAAGCCTACTGCTGAGTTGTTTGCTATATCCTTGTTAACTCCTAATGATTCTTTGTTGATTCAGATTCAGAACACTTGGACTAGTGATCCAGCATTACAAATGGTGATTACTAAACTCCAGACACAACCTTACAAGTCCTATACTTGGTGCAACAATCAGTTGAGGTGGAAGGGTAGATTGGTGATAGGAGACAATGTGCAATTGAGGAACACCATGATTGAATTGTGGCATGCAACTCCTCAAGGAGGAAACTCTGGTATTGATGTTATTATTAAAATATTGCAGTCCTTATTATCTTGGAAAACTCTCAGCCAAGACACCAAAACATACATCAATAAGTGTGATGTGTGTCAAAGGCACAAATACGATGTTGCTGCATCTCCTGGTTTATTGTATCCCTTGACAATTACATAAGAACTTTGGATAGATATATGCTTGTATTTCATTGAGGGGTTACCTAAAATCCAATGGCAAGGAAGTGATCTTAGTTGTAGTTGACAGACTGAGCAAGTATGGCCACTTCATCACTTTGTCTCATCCTTACACAACTCAATATGTAACTCAATGTTTCTTGGACAATGCTTTTAAACATCATGGCATGCCTATCACCTAAACTAGTGATAGAGATCATGTTTTCCTTAGTAGTTTCTGGCAAGAACTCTTCACATTACAAGGTGTCCAGTTGCAAAGATCCACTGCTTACCATCCTCAAACTGATGGACAAACAGAGGTTTTGAACATAACTTGGAGAATTACTTGAGGTGCTTTTGTTATGACAAGCCTCAAGAGTGGTCTTCTTATTTAGCTTTAGCTGAATGGTGGCATAATACTTCCTATCACACAACTATCAGATGCACTCTTTATGAAGTCTTGTATGGTCAAAAGCCTCTCAGTCACCTACCTTATATTCCTGGTTAATAGTTCATTTGAGGCTAGATCAGCTGTTGAAATTCCACATTGCAAGAGCTCAACAAAGAATGAAGGATATGGCCAACAAGCACAGGACTGACAAATGTTTTGACGTGGGTGACTGGGTCTACTTGAATCTTCAACCCTACAGAAAAATTGATAGGTTATAATTACCTTTGTTTTATGCTTTGGTGATCTAACAAACTTAATATCAAGAACCAGATAATGAACCTGATTCACTTCTAGTACACATTCCCAAGCGTATGAAAACAACCTGACTCAAGCTGGAGATGGTTGTCAGAACTTTAGAAGTAAAATAATCAACACAGGGAATAGATGGTCTTAAGTTCCCTTTGTGATTGTACTAATTCAACTCTCCACAGTTGAAAAGTGACTGAGTGCACTGCACGTGCAAACAGTATAGCACAGTGCAGCAGTCACATCCATTGGGAAGGATCTTGTACCATAAAGTGCTTACATCATTCGAGTGATATCATCAATGTTATATTAACATTAATCCAAGAACTAAACATCATTTGAACACTAGAGAATTCACTCAAGCACTCCAAGTGATTGATTATCAAGAAAAATTATTCATCAATGCATCAAGAACAAAGTACGACGCTGCTATGGACCAGTTCCCATATCAAGTATGTGTATGTCCTTAGTAGAGTTGTAACTTTGTATTAGTTCTTCAATTGTAATTCCTACTTAGCTTGTATAGAATCATTGATTAGGAAACTCTTGTAAATCATAAACTTCAGTGTTTGTGTCATGGCTAGAGTTAGTCATGTTGTGAAGTCTTTGTAATAGGGGTATTACAAAGTGGCTTGTAATAGGTGTGTTACAAGTTAGTGAGGGATTGATTAGTTAATTCCTAGGTTACATAGGTTGTAATCTAAAAGTTGCTCAGTAGTGAAGTTGAAATCCTACAAGTGTAGGTCGTGGGTTTTACTTTTGTTGAGCTGGGAATTTTTCATGTAAAAGTTCTCAATGTCATTTGCATTCGGTTGTGTGTGTATAATCTGTGGAAACTAATAGAGAACCCGGTTCTATATAGTTTTGTGGACCCTCGAATTCTATCAATTGGTATCAGAGCGGGTTCTTTCGATCAGTCTAATACTTAGAAAGGATCCTCATGGCTGGTCCACCAAACTTTGAAGAAGGTCAGTCTACTTACAGGCCACCTAGGTTCAATGGTTAGTACTATGGATGGTGGAAGACTAGGATGCACAACTTCATCATGGATAAAGACTCCGAACTATGGGATGTCATCTGTGACGGACCCTTTGTCCCTACTAAGAATCTTGGAGATCCAACAGTAGCCATTCCCAAGACAAGGAAGGAATTTAATGATGCTGATCGAAAGGCCATAGAGAAGAACTTTCGTGCAAAGAAAATTCTAGTGTGTGGCATAGGCCCTGATGAATACAACACGATATCAACAAAATAAATCTGGGAAGCTTTGCAGACAGCTCACGAGGGAACCACACAGGTGAAGCAATCCAAAATCGACATGCTCACCACTGAATATGAGCTCTTCAAGATGAAGAATGATGAATCCATCCAATATATGCACACACAATTCACCTCCATCATAATGGTGAAATCATTCCCAGAAACAAGCTCGTAAGAAAAATCCTTAGTGTGTTGCCCAGTTCTTGAGAAAGCAAAGTAAATGCCACCAATGAGGCGAAGGATCTGCTGATACTGACCATAGATGAGCTTGTTGGAAATTTGAAAACTTATGGAATGAAGAATAAGAAGGACAGTGAAATAATAGAGCCAAAAAGAGAAAAGAACTGGTTCTTAAGACATACAACAATGATTCAAGTGGTGAAGACGGTGATATGGCACACCTGACAAGAAGATTTCAGAAAATGGTTCACAGGAATGGAGGTATTCCAAAAAGGGGTAGTTCTAGCAAGCCAAAAAATTATGACCTTTTTCATAAGTGTGGCAAGCCAGGACACTTCATCAAGGACTGTCCTCTCCTAAAGAAAAATCAATTCAATCACAACTCAGACAAAGCTGCTAAGAGGAACATGGTTCCTGATAAACATTTCAAGAGAAAGAATGTTGCTGACAATGTTGTGAAGCAAGCTCTTGCTGCACGGGGAGACTCCTCCAGCGAGTCTGAAGAAGAAAATCATGGTGATAGTTCAATGATGGTAGTGGAAGGTGAAGAAACTGAGTACAACTCAATTTTTTCCTTGATGGCTCAATCTGATGACGCTGAAGATGACTATGATGATCAGGTAAATTTTCTGGATGTTCAGAGAAATCTGGAATCTTACTCTCCTAAAAAGCTCATGTCATTAGCAAATGTATTAATTGATGTTTACCATAGTCTTATAAATGATAAAGATGTATTAACTATGGAATTAGGAGAAGCTGAACAAACCAGAGATGACCTGGTAGTCGTTGTGGTTGATTTGAAAGAAACAATAGAGAACCTGAAAAATGAAAAGGATGCCTTAGATGAGAAAATTGACACATCAAACATGAAAGAGATGATCTAATGGTTGTTGTGGTTGACTTAAAAGAAACCATTGAGTGTGTAAGTAAAGAGAAAGACGCTTTAACTGAGAGAGTTGCTAACATTGAGCAAGAGAGAGATGACCTAGTAGTGGTGGTAGTAGACTTGAAGGAGACAATTGAGGAACTTAAAATGGAGAGTAGGCCTGGAAACTCTAAAAAGGGAAAGGAAGTTGCGAGTGAGGATCACATTAATCTTGAAAGTGAGTTAAATTTAGTGAAGACTAGTTTGTGTGCTAAGCTTGAGAAAAACAAACAGCTTAAGGTAGAATTAGGAAGAGTGAGGAGTGATCTTGAAAAATCTCTTAAATGGACCTGGTCCTCTGATGCTATTACTTCCATGTATGTTAACAATGGGGGTAACAGACAAGGAATCGGATTTCAAAGGGAGAATACTCCCTACAACCCTCATAGCAAGTATGTTGTTGTACCCGACAATTGGCTGTGTACCCATTGTGGCAACAATGGCACCTCAAGGAAAACTGTAAGGCCAGGGTTCAGTATAATCAGAAAAATACAGTCTTTGCTAAGAAAGTAACTACAGTTAGAGGACCTGGTCCTTCACATAGAAAACTCGTATTGCCTACTTGGACTAAAATAACACTCATTCATCCCTTCCCTCATTACAAGGGGCCCAAACTTGTTTGGGTTCCTAAATCCAACCCTTGATTTTCTTGTGCAGGGAGAAGTGAAGGGGAGCAGCCAACAATGATACATGAACAGTGGTTGCTCAAAGCACATGACTGGAAATACAATTCATTTCCTTTCACTGAAAGCTCTGCAAGGAGGGAGTGTATCCTTTGGAAATGGAAAAAAATGGATACATTCTAGGAGTTGGAATGATTAGAAAGTCACTCACTCACTCAATTGAGAACGTGTACTATGTCAATGGCCTGAAGTACAGTCTCGTGAGTGTCTCTCAAATATGTGACAAGGGAAATAAAGTGGAATTCTTGCCCAAGATATGCACAGTCACACACCTTGTGACTGGTGAGGTGGTTCTTGTGGCCAAAAGATATAAAAATATTTATGTGCTGATTTTGAGTCCCTGCAAAGTGGTGATCTAAACTGTTTAAGAGCTTTTGATGACGATGCTGAACTATGGCACAAAAGGCTGTGGCATGCAAGCTTTTCACTACTAAATAAACTGGTCCAGAAGTACCTGGTTCGTGGTCTTCCCAAGTTGAGCTTCAAGGAACACAAAGTGTGTGATGCCTGTTCAAAAGTAAAGCATGTCAGATTTTCATTCAGGCCCAAAAAAGGAAGTCAGCACCTCAAATTCACTTGATCTTCTTCATATGGATCTATGTGGATCAATGAGTGCCAAATAGAGGGGGGAAAATATATATCTTTGTGATAGTGGATGACTACTCCAGGTTTACTTGGACCTTGTTCCTCAGAACCAAGGATGAGACCTTTCAAGTATTTTGGCCTTTGTCAAGAAGATCAAAGTGAAGATGGGAACAAAGGTGGCTTGCATCAGATCAGATCATGGGACAGAGTTTGATAATGCAAGATTCGATGAACTCTGTATTGAAAATGACATTACTCAAAACTTCTCAGCTCCAAGAATACCACAGCAAAATAGAGTTGTGGAAGGAAGAACATGACTCTTGAAGATATGGAGCGAACAATGTTAATTGATAGTAGGATTCCAAAGAATTTCTTAGCAGAAGTTGTCAATACTGCTTGCTACTTGGTGAACATGTGCATGATCAGGTCCCTTCTAAACAAAACACCTTATGAGTTGTTGAATGGAAGGAAGCCTAAGCTGACTCATTTGAGGACATTTGGCTGCAAATGCTATGTTCTCAACAATGGCAAAGATCATCTTGGAAAATTTGATGCCAAAAGTGATGAAATAATCTTCCTGGGTTATTCGTCTTAAAGTAAAGCTTACAAAGTGTACAACAAAAGAACCCAATGTGTTGAGGAGAGTGTACATATGATCTTTGATGAGTCTCACCTCTCTTGTGAGAAGGTTTGGAATGCTGATCAAGATGTAGAACCCTTATTAGTTCCAGATGAAGTTATTGACATGGCAAATGGGAAGGAAGACTTGATGAGTCATGTCAAGGAATCGAGTGAAGATAATGCAACTACTTCTCCATCCATTGGAGAGAAACCTGGTCCCATGATCATAATAATTGAAGCTGAAAATAGAGTTGTTGATGCAGTCCAAGGTACTCCACTTGTTGAAGAAAAAAGCGGCCAAGAAACTCAGTCAAAAAAACATGGTTCGTCTACCAATGAGATTCAAGTACCAAATTGGAAGCATAAAAGTTCACATCCTCTTGACAAAATAATCACCCCCTCTTGATTCAAGAATTCAAACCAGATCAAAAGCCAGAAATTCACTTGCCTTTTCAGCTTTTCATTCCCAAATAGAACCTAAAAATATCAAGGGAGCACTGAAAGATGCAGAATGGATCACAACCATGCAGGAGGAACTGCATCAATTTGAGAGAAACAAGGCATGGCACCTGGTTCCTAGACCTGCATATCGTACCATCATAGGGACCAGGTGGGTGTTCAGGAAAAACTTTATGAGTTTGGGAATACAACAAGAAACAAGGCAAGGCTTGTAGTTCAAGGCTACAATCAGGAAGAAGGAATCGATTATGATGAGACATTTTCTCCAGTTGCTCGACTGGAGGCTGTCAGAATTCTTATTGCCTTTGCATCTCATATGGAATTCACATTGTTCCAAATGGATGTCAAATGTGCATTCCTGAATGGCTTCATCAAAGAAGAAGTCTATGTCAAGCAGCCTCCTGGTTTTGAGTGTCACGAGCATCCTGAGCATGTGTTCAAGCTAGATAAGGCATTGTATGGGTTTTAGCAGGCTCCTCAAGCTTGGTATGAAAGGTTACCAAAGTTTGTTTTAGAAAATGGTTTTACAAGAGGAAAAATTGACAACACTCTTTTTCTGAAGAAACGAGGGAGGAACCTGCTCATTGTTCAGGTATATGTTGATGACATCATTTTTGGAGCCACAACTGACTCACTTTGTGAAGAATTTACAAAGCTCATAGGGAGTGAATCTGAGATGAGTATGATGGGAGAATTGAATTTCTTCCTGGTACTTCAAGTGAAGCAATCTACAAAGGGAACATTGATAAGCCAACAAAAGTACATCAAGGAGCTGCTGAAAATATTTGACATGGAAACATCAAAGTTTAAAGATACTCCCATTGCCACAGTTGCGTGTCTTTACATGGATGAACCTGGTTCTCATGTAAATCAAACCATGTATAGAGGCATCATTGGGTCACTCCTATATCTCACTGCAAATAGACCAGACAATGTTTTCAGCGTGGATCTTTGTGCAAGGATCCAGTCAAATCCAAAGATATCTCATCTGAAGGCTGCTAAAATATTTTTTGAGATATCTTAAAGGAACACGGGACCTGGTTCTCTACTATCTTTCAGGTGATAATTTTGATCTTATTGGGTATGCTGATGCTGATTATGTAGGTTATCTAGTTGAAAGGAAAAGCACATCTGGAATGGTACATTTTCTGGGTTCTTGCTTTATCTCATGGAGTATAAGGAATCAAAACTCAGTGGCACTCTCAACAACTGAAGCAGAATATGTAGCAGTCGCTTCTTGTTGTGCTTAACTGCTATGGATCAAACAACAACTGAAAGACTTTGGGGTATACACTGATTGTGTACCTCTCTTGTGGGACAATAAAAGTGCACTCAACATGGCCAAAAATCCAGTCCAACACAAGAGGACCAAGAACATTAATGTACGCCATCATTTTCTCAGGGACAACGTTGAAAAGGGGCTTATTTGTACGAAGTTTTTCAGCACCGAAGATCAAATTGTATACATCTTCACCAAAGCCCTGAGCAGAGAATATTTTTAGAAAATTTTCCTGGCACTGGGGTTGATAAAACCAAACTGAGGGCCTGGTTCCCAAAAAGTGTCTATGAAAGTCACATACATGTAAAATTAGCTAAAGTGTTTTCTCTAACTCACTTCTATACTGTTACAGGTAGACACGCATGATGATTACAAAGCAGTTGATACCGTACATACTGATAAAAGGGGTTAATTTCACTTGCAAGACCTGTCAGGGAACCTGGTTCTCATGACAAAAGTTAGTAGCTTCTTTGTTCTCTCATATACAATTTAAAATGGACAAAAACAATTCCACATCATCAGCATTTCAGTCTCTTTACGTCGTGTTTTTTCATCCAAAGCGTCTCACTTACCACTGAACGACCCAACTCCCCAAGAAAAATCGTCGCCGTTTAAAACTAGTTCCTCACTCTTTCATAAATACATCTATCAACATCACAACCTTTCACTTCCCAATTCAAAATTTCTTCTTTGTCTTCTCTCTTCTCAACTCAAAAAGCCTCTCAAGTAAAGTCTCACCATGTCTGAAAATCAAGTAACCCCTAGTGTACCTAACGGTAACCCCATTGAGTCTGTATCTGTTAAAACTCCAGTCGTAGATTCCTCACCTAAAACAATATCTTGTCCAAACTAGAGCCGAATCCCCTCCACACTCAACTCTTTCTTCTATCCACTCTGATTCTGGTACTCATCAAAGTCACGAAAAGTTGAACAAGTCTGAGAATGCTAGTCCTCCTCCAGCCTCGTCGGTCAAGCAAAGTGAACAGGGTAAACACGGTGACTTGGTTCAAAAATAAAATCAGGGAACACCGTCTCTCGCCATGGAAGAACCCTCTAGTGAAAACCCAGTGATCAGTCCTGAAAAAGCTGAGACAACCGTGACAGGTTGCGATTCTACAGGTTCACTGCCCCTTCTGTTGAAATTTCTATGGAACCTCAAGAAAGGGAGGCAATAGAGAATATGCTCTCTATCTCTTCTGAAGGAGTGGTTGTAGAAGAAGGTATAGGGGGTTCTGTGCCTCAGGGGGGAGAGCCTCAGCCCACGGAAGAGGAGGGAGAACTTGTGCCATTTGAACATCCGGCACAAGATGATGCTACTGGGGCTCCAAATGATGGACATGATCCCTCCCCGGAGGATCCAGGTCAGGAATCATCACCCCAGGTTAGTGTTGATTCTGCTCCTTCTCCCTACTTCTATGTTGAGCCCCTGAATATGGTGGTGCCAGAGATGAAGTCTGACAGTGAAGAGGATCTAGATGATATGGTGATTAGCAGTTTTATCAGGGTTAGGAGTAAGCCAGTAGCAACTCCAGAGCCATCCCCTAAGAGACCCACTACACGGTTGCAGAGAAATGAGGCTCTAGAGTCTGGTATCAAGAAAATCCAGAGGAGTCAAAGAAAGAGAAAGTTGGTCAAGGATGGAAAAGTTGTACAAGACAAGGATATTACTTTGGTTGTTGTGGATGAGGAAGCTGAAAAGGAACCTAGTTCCTTAACTCGCAAGTCATTGAGGAAGAATCACTCTCTCTCTCTCTCAATCTAACAAGCACACTTTCACAAGTGTTGAGAGTCCGTCAAAGAGTACTGATGCTACCCCTAGTGAAAAGTTTGTCAAGAGTTCTGGTGACAAAGCCGTGAAAGTGAGTAGTGGCAAGTTGGATGATGAAGAAGTGGAAGGTTCTGGTGAGCATATGCATGCAAAGTATGTAGAAAAGGGACAGCCAGTCGCAAGTCCGTGAAAAGGAAGTTGGATGATGATAAGGAACCCGGTTCCTCCAAAAAGACAAAAGTTGGTGAAAGTTCTGGAAAAGAGAAGCTGGGATATCAATAGGTGTTGTGGGGCCGAACGTTTGCCCATGAAATTATGGAGATGGCCGGGATGAGGAAGTTGGTGGAAATCTGTGAGTTCCAGCAGTGGAAACATTTGTTCACAGTTGATGTACCAAAGGTATATGAGGAGGAGGTGCGGAGCTTTTACGCAGACCTCTTCACGATTGAAAGTGATCACATTTGTGCTTTGGTAAGTGGAATGGACATAGTGATGGATTCTGCTGTGTTGGGACAAATTCTTGAAGTTCCTGCTGAGGGATTATCATCCGTTCAGGGTGCCTGCACGTCAATTTCAGAAATGCCATTATCAAGGAAAGGGCAGTTCAGTAGGGGGAACGGGTGCACAAAAAGGCACTCATTCAAGTCTATCAATTGATTTTTGAGATGGTTAACAAGGTATTGATTCCCCGTGCTAAGAGGAGATCTATCACATCAAAGGCTGGCCTAGTCCTTATGGAAGCCCTGGATAGTTTCACCACTATCAATCTGCCTGGAATCATGATTGAGCACATGCAAAAGGTGGCAGATTTTAAGGACGGCCACCATGGGCTCCCTTATGGGTTCCTCCTCACAAATATCTTCAAGTCCTTTAAGGTGCCTTTAGGACAGGCGAAGGTGGGGACCAAGAAGCAGAACTTCTCCAATACCACCCTGGAAGAGTGTGAATGCATTGACAAGGTTGGAGGAGTCGGAAGCACCTCAACTATCTCTCAGCTGTTTAATGCCCAGAACAGTGCTACATAGGAGATAAGGAAGTTGAAGGCCAGGAATGCCATTTTGGGGACTCAACTTAGTCAGGTACAAGAGGCACCAGGTTCTACCAGTTATTCCAATTCAAAGGTTGCCCGGCTGACAAAGGAAAATGTTGAGCTCAGGAAACAGGTCGAGGACCTAAAGGAGAAACTGCTCAATGATCAAATCTCCGCAAATGCTCGGATGGATCTTGTCCTCAAAACCCTTGCCGCCTCTTCCAAGCCCTCTTCCTCCAGTGCCCCTTAAGAAATATCCCCTCAGTGTCCAGTATCTAGTGTCTATTTTATAAGTCTGTTTTGATGATGTTGTTCTGGTACTTGTTTTTTTTTCTTTATTATGGATGGTAACAATGATTCTGCTCCCGCCTGTAACAGTCCAAATTTGGTTAATGCAAGTCTTTCCCTTTTGTTGTCTATGCTATTGCTCATTTGACTCTGTTTTCTATCATGTTGTGTGCACAAAAGTGGCATGAGTTAACCGCGGTAGAATTCTTTATGCCTTTTAATTATTTTATGCTTTTCATGATGCCAAAAGGAGGAAGATTTACTTTGCGTAATTTAATGATGTGCACTTATTGGGGGGGATACAGATTCAAGGGGAACTCACTGAGGTTCCTGGTGCACTATCTGGTTTTTTTGGTTTTCTGTAGGATTTTCAATTATAAGTTTGTCATCATCAAAAAGGGGGAAACTGATAGGTTATAAGTACATTTATCTTATGTTTTGATGATTTAACAAACTTAATTTCAAGAACCAGATAAGGAACCTGATTCACTTCTGGTACACATTCTCAAGCGCATGAAAATAACCTGACTCAAGCTGGAGATGGTTGTCAGATGTTCAGAAGTCAAAGAACCAACACAGGGAACATATGGTCTTAACTTTCCCCTGGTGATTGTATTAATTCAACTCTTAACAGCTAAAAGGTGACTGATTGCACTGCACACGCAAACAGTACAGCACAATGCAGCAATCACTTCCATTGGGAATGACCTTGTACCATAAAGTTCTTACATCATTCAAGTGATTTCATCAATGTTATATTAACATTAATCCAAGAACAAAACATAACTTTAACACTGGAGAATTCACTCAAGTGCTCCAAGTGATTTATTATCAAGAAAAATGATTCTCCAGTGCATCAAGAACAAAGTACGACGTTGCTACAGACTAGTTCCCATATCAAGTCTGTGTATGTCCTTAGTAGAGTTGTAACTTTGTATTAGTTCTTCAATTTTAATTCCTACTTGTTTTGTCTAGAAGCATTGATTAGGAAACTCTTGTAAATCATAAACTTTAGTGTTTGTGTCATCGCTAGAGTTAGTCATGTTGTGAAGTCTTTGTAATAGGGGTATTATAAAGTGTCTTGTAATAGGTGTGTTACAAGTTAGTGAAGGATTAAGTAGTTAATTCCTAGGTTACATAGGTTGTAATCTAAATGTTTCTCAGTAGTGAAGTTGTAATCCTACAAGTATAGGTCGTGGTTTTTAATCCCGTTGAGCTGGGAATTTTCCACGTAAAAGTTCTTAGTGTTATTTACATTCTGTTGTGTGTGTATAATCTGTGGAAACTAATAGTGAACTTGGTCTCTATATATTTTGGTGGACCCTCGAATTCAATCACAAATCTCAGTTGCTATTAGACCTTTCAACAAACTAGCAACCAAGTATATTCGTCATTATCTTATTGTCGAAAGGATTGGTGTTGTTGCCTACAGGTTACTCCTGCCTGCTGATGTTTTGATTCACCCAACCTTTCATGTTTTACAACTAAAAAGGTGCCTTGAGGTTCCTACTATATTAACCATCCACCAGTCCCCCACCTCTCGAGCCCTACTATCCATTACCTGAGTCTATTCTTGAGAAGAGGATGGTTAAGAAGGGCAATAAAGTTGTTTGTCAGGTGTTAGTCAAGTGGACATGAATGGATGTCGCATAGGCTACTTGGGAGTTCTTGACTGAGTTACTACACAGATTTCATGCTTTCCATCCTTGAGGACAAGGATCATCTTAAGTGAGGGGTATTGATGCAAATGCAAGAATGCAGAGGAAATGGAATGGGACAACATCTGGCATCAAGTTAGTTACATGTGTCAGGAAGTTAGTTACAAAGTTATTTAGAAGTTAGTTGAAGCAGTTAGTTGGGAAATGCACTATAGCGTGAAGAGCAATATTAGCTCATTTCTTTCCAAAAATACAATACCACATTGTAATTACATTCATTCATGAATAAAGATCACTCAATTCTCTCTTCCTAAATCTTCTCTATGCTAATTCTCTCGGAAGTTCCCAAAGCTTAGCTATCATCTTCTTCGAGCATAAGTTCCTAGATTAGTAAATTCTATCGCGATTCCAACTGATTGCATCAGATACATTATAAAACGACATGTGACAACCATCCAAACAAGCTGTAAGTAGAGCTTTTTATAATACGTTGCTAATTTGTTATTAAATAGGATTAGCAATTTTTTTGGTAGTGTTGGTTGCTGTCGTTTGGAAATAAGGATATAGGTGAGCCAATTTTGTAATGGCACGGGCTCATTTAGCTTTTACTAGTAATGGACAGAGGGCGTAGTACTTTATATAGTTTTTTAATATATAAATATATACTATCTATATTTATACTATATTAAAAGCACGAAGGCCCTTGGCGAAATGTCATTCGCCTTTTTTACCCTTTAAAAATAGTGTTTCCATTGGATAAAATAGTAATTTAGTTATTTTCCTAATATGTAGAAACACTCATTTAATTATTTTCTTCATATGATGGAATATTCATTTAATTATTTTCCTAATATTTAGGACTAGAAAATCAACTAAATTTTATATATTACATTCTTCCTCATTTAGAACTTCAAAAATATTAATATTTTATTTTATATAAATTTTACACTTAAATTATATATAAACGTCAAGAAAAGGAAAGAATTAAAAATACTAACCAAATAGGACGTAACCACTTGGTATTTAGAAGTTTATCCCTATGGACAGATATGTCACGACCCCAAATCCTAAGCCGGCCGTGATAGCGCCTATCATGGAACTAGGCTAGCCAACCATTTCAGATTATCAATATATCCCACAATTTTCCCAAAATTTAGCAGATTTTTTTTTTAAAATATCAAAAAGAGATAAAGGAAATACACACTTCCCCAACACCTGTAGTCAACTGTCATGAGCATCTAAGACTGAAAATATAATGTACAACATAGTGACTTGCTACAACAAAAGTCTGAGGTACAAAAGACCAAAAGAAACTATGATCTGAGGGAAGGAAAGGAGGTGAGCTGGGGAGCTGAGCAGCTACCTCTATCCTCGAACAACTCCAAGCTCGTCCAGAAATCAACTAGTGAGATGGTCCGGTACCTGGATCTGCACACAGAGATGCAGGGAGTAAGGTGAGTACGCCAACGTAGTAAGTAACCAATGTAACTAAAAACTTGAGTATAGTGACGAGCATTTAAATCATGTAAATCCATATAATGAATAACAGTGGAAATGAATAAATCAAGTCAGAAATCTACAATTCCGAATATTTCATAAAAACTCTTGTTTCCATTTAAAAATCTCGTTGGGAAAGTTTTATCCAACATTTATTATCAAAGGCTCGGTGTAAAGAAGAGTGAAAAACAGCATTTTCATAAAATAAAAGCCCCTCGGGCACAATATCACTCACAATAAAGCCTCTCGGGCAAGCCTCTCAGTCACTCGTGACTCCACTATCAGTATCTCATGCTCTCACTTAATACTCGTACTCAGCAAGTACCATGAACACACACAACTGCTGCGGCGAGCAGCCTGCTCCACTACATTTATATATATATATATATATATATATATATAAATGTAGTGGAGCAGGCTGCTCGCCGCAGCAGTTGTGTGTGTTCATGGTACTTGCTGAGTACGAGTATTAAGTGAGAGCATGAGATACTGATAGTGGAGTCACGAGTGACTGAGAGGCTTGCCCGAGAGGCTTTATTGTGAGTGATATTGTGCCCGAGGGGCTTTTATTTTATGAAAATGCTGTTTTTCACTCTTCTTTACACCGAGCCTTTGATAATAAATGTTGGATAAAACTTTCCCAACGAGATTTTTAAATGGAAACAAGAGTTNGTTCTAAAAGAAAGGATGTCGTAAGGTTTCAAACCGAATACGCGGCTTAATAGTCACTACGGGACGGACCAAGTCACAATCCCTATCGGTGCACGCCCCTACACTCGTCACCTAGTGTGTGCGTCACCTCATTTATCAACACAATATCAATAACGAGGTGTCAATACCCTCAGGTTTAGAGTTACAATCGTTACTTACCTCAAAATAGCCTTAAAGCTACTCCGTGATGCGCTTGCCCCTCGAATTGGCTCCCAAATGCTATGAATCTAACCAAATCAGATTAGCATCATCAATATACGCTAACGGAACAAAACACAATCGAAAGATATAAATTTTAACACAATTCTCGAAATTCGGCCAAACCTGAGCCCCGGGCCCACGTCTCAGAATTCGATAAAATTTATATCACTAGAATCCTCGACCTCCCACAATTCTATACATACCAAGAACACTAAAATCGGACAACGATTGCCCACTCAAATCCTCAAAAGAAAATTACAAATTACATGCACCTTTCTTCCCCAAATTTGGGTTTAATTTCAACAATTTTCCAGTTTAATTACTTAGAAAAAGATATAGAAACGAGTTATGAAGTTGAAAACCGTACCTCCAAGTGAGACCCTTTGATTTCTTCTTCAAACCCTCTCAAATAGCTCTCAACTCGTTTAACAATGGAGGAAAGTGAAGAAAAATTTCGCAATAGTGGGCTTAAAAACATTCTGCCCAGCACTAACTTTTCCTCAGTGCGATTGCATTTCCAGGGATGCGTTCCCGATGCACAGATCATCCCACTCTATGTGTTCGCGTACAAACACACGTTGTTCGCATAGCTCAATACTCATCCCCCCTCACGTGCCTCAGAACACCTTATGTGATCGCGGACCTTACCCACGCGATCACACTGCACACAGGACCCACTCTTACGCGATCGCGGCCTCCACCCACGTGATCACACTGCATAAAAACCCATGCTGCCCTAACTAGCCTATGTGATCGCATTCTTACCCACGCGATCGCATAGAAGGAGACCAGAACAGAACACCAGCAAAATCTTGCAACTTCCAACATCCAAACTTGATCTGTTATCCTGTCAAAACACACCCGAGGCCCTCGGGACCTCAACCAAACACGCCACCACAACCCATAACCTTATTCAAACATAGTCGAGCCTTTGAAACACCAAAAACAACACGAAAACACCAAAATTACATCAAATTCAAGCTTATCAACTTTGAAACTTCTAAATTTCGCCAATGATGCCGAAACCAACCAAAACACCTCCGATTGACCTGAAATTTTGCACACATATCCAAAATGACATTACGAACCTTCTCCAACTTCCAGAATTCTATTCCACACCGGACATTAAAACTTCATTCCGAACACACTCCTAAGTCCCAAATCACCTAATGAAGTTATCCGAGCCATAAAATTCACATTCCGAGGTCGTTTACATTAAGTCAACTCTCTGTTTGAGTTTTCAACTATTAGGCTACTTTAAGAGGCTAAGTGCCTTTGTTCTCACCACGAACACTCCGAACCCAAACTGTTCGACCCAACACAATATAAACAGGCTAAGAAATATATGATAAAGCAGAAATGGGGAAACGGCACAAATCTCACGAAACGACCGGCTGGGTATTTACATCCTCCCCTTCTTAAGCAAACGTTCGTCCTCGAACGGGTCTAGAAACATACCTGGAGTCTCGAATAAGTAAGGATATATGGCCCGCATATCTCGCTCGGTCTCCCAGGTGGCATCCTCCACCGGTTTTCCTCTCCAATGAACCTTCACTGAAGCTATATCCTTAGACCTCAACCGTCTGACCTGACGACCCAAAATAGCCACTGGCTCTACCTCATGTGACATATCACCCCCGAGCTGAACCGTGCTGAATTCCAAAACAGGATACGGGTCACCAACATACGTCCGGAGCATCAACACATGGAACACCGGATGAATACTCGATAAGCTGGAAGGCAAGGAAAGTCCAAAAGGCCCAATAAATCGGGGACTCAGCTTTCCCCTCTTACCGAATCTCATAACACCCTTCATGGGTGACACCTTCAGCAGTACCTTCTCCCCAACCATGAAAGACACATCTCGAACCTTCCGGTCCGAATAAATCTTCTGCCTAGACTACACCGTGCGAAGCTGCTCCTGAATCAATTTCACCTTACCCAACGCATCCTGAACCAGGTCTGTGCCCAATAGCCAAGCCTCGCTCGGCTCAAACCAACCAACCAGAGATCTGCACCTCCTACCATATAAAGCCTCATACGGAGCCATCTAGATACTCGACAGATACCTACTATTATATGCAAACTCCGCGAGTTGCAGAAACTGGTCCCATGAACCCCCAAAATCAATGACACAGGCACGCAACATATCCTCCAAAATCTGAATAGTACGCTCCGACTGCTCGTCAGTCTGAGGATGAAACGTTGTGCTCAACTCAACCTGAGTACCCAACTCTCTCTACACGGCTCTCCAGAACTGAGATGTGAACTGAGTACCTCTGTCAGAAATGATAGAAACTGAAACCCCATGCAATCGAAAAATCTCTCTGATATAAATCTCAGCTAACCGCTCCGAAGAATAAGTAGCACCAACAGGAATGAAGTGCGCAGACTTGGTCAGCCGATCCACGATAACCCATATAGCATCAAACCTCCTCGAAGTCCGTGGGAGTCCAACTACAAAGTCCATGGTGATCCGCTCCCACTTCCATTCCGGAATATCAAATCTCTGAAGCAGTCCACCTGGCCCCTGGTGCTCATACTTGACCTGCTGGTTGAGACACCGAGCCACAAACTCAACAATATCTCTCTTCATCCGCCTCCACCAATAATGATGTCTCAGATCCTGATACATCTTCGCGGCACCGGGATGGATGGAATACCGCAAACTATGGGCCTCAGCTAGAATCAAATCTCGAATCCCATCCACATTGGGCACGCAAATCCAGCCCTGCATCCTCATGACCCCATCATCACCAATAATCACATCCCTGGCATCACCGCAACGGACCCTGTCCTGAAGAACAAGCAAATGTGGATCATCATACTGCCTTGCTCTAATCTGATCATAAAGAGAAGACTTGGAGGCTACACAAGCCAATACCCGCGGAGGCTATGATAGATCCAATCTCACCAACTGACCTGCTAAAGCCTGAACATCAAGTGCTAAAGGTCGCTCTGCTACTGGAAGGTAGGCTAAACTCCCCAAACTCTCCGATCTGCGACTCAGGGCATCGGCCACTACATTGGCCTTCCCTGGATGATATAAGATAGTGAGGTCATAATCCTTGAGAATCTCCAAACACCTCCTCTGACGCAAATTCATATCCTTCTTCTTAAGCAGATGCTGCAAACTATGGTGATCCGTGAAAATATCACAATGCAATCCATACAAATAATGATGCCAAATATTCAAGGTGTGAACAATAGCTGCTAGCTCAAGATCGTGCACTGGATAATTCTTCTCGTGCACCTTCAACTATCTGGACGCATAGGAAATCACCCTACCGTCCTGCATCAGAACCGCTCCAAGGCCAACTCTCAAGGCATCACAGTAAACTGTATAAGAACCTGAACCCGTAGGCAAAATCAATACCGGAGCTGTAGTCAAAGCTGACTTGAGCTTATGAAAGCTCTCCTCACACTCCTCAGTCCACCTAAACTGAGCACCCTTCTGGGTCAATATGGTCATAGGTGCTGCAATAGATGAGAATCCCTCGACGAAATGGCGATAGTACCCTGCCAAACCAAGGAAACTGTGAATTTCAGTAGCGATGACGGTCTAGGCCAACTCTGCACCGCCTCTACCTTCTTCGGATCAACCTGAATACCCTCACTGGACACCACGTGCCCCAAGAATGCTACCGAATCAAGCCAGAACTCACACTTCGAAAATTTTGCATACAATCTCTTCTCTCTCAAGGTCTGAAGCACAACTCTCAAATGCTGCTCATGATCCTCCCAAGATCGGGAATACACCAAGATATCGTCAATGAACACGATGACGAAAGAATCCAGATATGGCTGGAATACACTGTGCATCAAGTGCATAAAGGCTGCTGGGGCATTGGTCAGCCCGAAAGACATAACCAAAAACTCATAATGACCATATCTAGTCCTGAAAGCAGTCTTCGGGATGTCTGGCCCCCGAATCTTCAACTGATGATAACTGGAACGCAATTCAATCTTAGAAAATACACTGGCACCCTGCAACTGATCAAACAAGTCATCTATACGAGGCAAGGGATACCGATTCTTCACCGTAACTCTGTTCAGCCGTCGATAGTCAATACACATATGCATAGTACCATCCTTATTCTTCACGAACAACACCGGTGCACCCTAAGGTGACACACTATGCCGAATGAACCCCTTATCTAGGAGTTCCTGAAGGTGATCCTTTAATTCCTTTAGCTCTGTTGGTGCCATACGATAAGGTGGAATAGAAATAGGCTGAGTGCCTGGCACCAGGTCAATACCAAAATCAATGTCCCTGTCAGGTGGCATGCCTGGCAGGTCTGCATGGAACACGTCCAGAAAGTCACGGACCAAAGGAACCGAATCAATAGCGGGAGTCTCACCACTAACATCCCTCACAAAATCCAGATACAATAAACAACCCTTCTCAACCATACGCCGAGCCTTCAGGTAGGAAATCACCCTGCTAGGCACATAATCAGAAGAACCTCTCCACTCAACCCTCGAAAATCCGGGCATAGCTAAGGCCACGGTCTTAGAGTGACAATCAAGAACAGCATGACACGGAGATAACCAATCCATGCCCAATATCACATCCAAATCGACCATGCTGAGTAACAGTAGGTCTACTCGGGTCTCCAGAACCCAAATAGATATCACACACGACCGATACACACGGTCCACAACAACAATATCGCCCACCGGAGTCGACACATGAAAAAGATGTAACTAAAGACTCACGAGGCATATCTAGAAAATGGGAAAAAATATGAAGAAGCATAGGAATATGTGGAACCAGGGTCAAATAAAGCCAAATCATCTCGGCAACAGACTAAGACGATACCTGTGATCACTGCATCGAAGGCCATAGCATATGGCCTGGCTGGAAAGGCATACATACGGGCCGGACCTCCACCTGCTCGAACTGCCCCACTAGGGTGGCCTCTAGCTGACTGACTACCACCCCTGGCTGCCTGGATGGGTGGTGAAGTAACGGGAGCTGAAGTTGAAGGCTGGCTCCTCAGCTGAGATGGACCTCCAAGAAGATGAGGACACTGCCTCCTCATATGCCTTAACTCTCCACACTCATAACAGCTCCCTGGAGCTGGAGACTGGGACTGAAATGACCCATGGCACCAGAATGGACACTAAGAGAACCATGCATAGAAGAACCCTGAGCTGATGGTGCTCGAGGTTCGCTATGGGATGGAAGGGCACCGAGTGAAGAATGGCCTGGTTAAAAACCGCGAGGACCGTGCCCCGAAGACGCACCACCATAGGCTGGGCGGCCTGACCGAGGAGGCCTGAATTAACGGTCTCTACCATGTTGAAACTGCCCCCTGGAAGGAGCACCACTAGAATCACCCGATCCACGAAGCCTCTTGGCCTCCCTCTATACCCGCTCCTGGCGGCGAACCGACTCAATATCTCAAGCAATATCAACAACCTGCTCGAATGTAGCATCTGATACTCTCTCCCGAGTCATGAAAAGGCGAAGCTGATAAGTAAGGCCATCTATAAACCTCCTAATCCTCTCCCTATCAGTAGGGACCAACTCTATAGCATGACGAGAAACTTTTGAAAACCGCATCTCATACTGTGTCACTGATAGCTCTCCCTGACGCAGCTGCTCAAAAAGCCTGCGCTGCTCCTCCCTGTGTGACTGGGGTACATACTTCTCCAAAAAGATAGTGGAGAACTGCTGCCAGTTGAGGGGTGCTGAGCCAACAGGCCTACGCCTCTCAAAAGACTCCCACCAAGTGAAAGCAGCACCAGAGAACTGAAAAGTAGCAAATGAGACCCCACTGGTCTCCAAAATCCCAGCAGTACGCAACATCCTCTGGAATTTGTCTAGAAAACCCTGGGCATCCTCGCCCTCAGCCCCACTGAATGTCGGATGTTGTATTCTACTAAACCTCTCCAGCCTACGCTGCTCGTCCTCTGGCATAGCCGGAACCACGAAGTCCCGAACTGGGGCAACCAGCTGGGCTGGAACCGCCCCCGTGTCTGCTAGCCCTGAGTAGCCTGCTCAGATATCCGGGCAACTGGAGTCTGACTGCCTCCCCCGGCCTGATAAGTAGCGGCAACTGCCTGAGCAAGGGTGGTACACACCGTCAAGATCTGAGCCAAGGTCTCCTGAAGACCCGGAATAATAATAGGCACTGCTGGTGCCTGAGCCTGTCCCACTGGAGTATCTGTGGCTGGAACCTGATCCTGAGTAGTAGGGGGATCAACTGATAATGCCTTGGCTGCCGCACAGGCTGGCCCCCTACCCCTACCACGGCATCGACCCCTCGCTGGTCTAACTGGTGGCTGATCGCCCTGATAGGTGGAGCGAGTCCTCACCATCTGTGAGAGAATGAAACAACAGAAGTTTAGATTTCTAGAACCAATCAAATGGAACGACAGAATTCAAGAAAAATGAGATTGTTCCTAAGGGTTTTGTAGCCTCTCGAAGATAAGTACAGACGTCTCTGTACCGATCCGCAAGACTCTACTAAACCTGCTCATGACCGTTGAGTCCTATGTAACCTAGGCTCTGATACCAACTTGTCACGACCTCAAATCCTAAGTCGGTCGTGATGGCACCTATCATGGAACTAGGCTAGCCAACCATTTCAGATTATCGATATATCCCATAATTTCGCCAAAATTTGGCGGATTTTTTTTTTCAAAAAATACTAGAAAGAGATCAAACAAATACACACTTCCCCAAAACCTGGAGTCAACTGTCATGAGCATCTAAGACTGAAAATATAATGTACAACATAGTGACTTGCTACAACAAAAGTCTGAGATACAAAAGACCAAAATAAACTATGATCAGAGGTAAGGAAAGAAGGTGAGCTGGGGACGCTGAGCAGCTACCTCTATCCTTGAACAACTCCAAGCTCGTCCGGAAATCAACTAGTGAGATGGTCCGGTACTTGGATCTGCACACAGAGGTGCATGGAGTAACGTGAGTACGCCAACTCAGTAAGTAATCAATGAAACTAAAAACTTGAGTGTAGTGACGAGCATTTAAATCATGTAAATCCATATAATGAATAACAATGGAAATGAATAAATCAAGTCAGAAATCTACAATTCCGAATATTTCATAAAAACCCCGGTTTCCAATTAAAAATCTCGTAGGAAAACTTTTATCCAACATTCATTAGCAGAGGCTCAGTGTAAAGAAGAGTGAAAAACAGCATTTTCATAAAATAAAAGCCCCTCGGGCACAATATCACTCACAATAAATCCTCTCAGGCACTCGTGACTCATGCTCTCACTTAACACTCGTACTCAGCAAGTACCATGAACACACACAACTGTTGCGGCAGGCAGCCTGCTCCACTATATATATATATATATATATATATATATATATATATATATATATATATATATACACACACACACACACACACACTGTTGCGGCGTGCAGCCCGATCCATATATATAACATATATTGCTGCGGCGTGCAGCCTGGTCCATATAATAGTCGATTGCGCTCACTAGGGGTGTACAGACTCCTGGAGGGGCTCCTTCAGCCCAAGCACTATATCTGTTGCGGCGTGCAGCCCGATCTAATATGTATATTGTTGCGGCATACAGCCCGATGCATATATAACATATGTTACTGTGGCGTGCAGCCTGATCCATATATATATAATCTATATTGTTGCGGCGTGCAGCCCGACCCACATATAATATATAACACATATATTGTTGCAGCGTGCAGACCATCCCATAACTATCCTCGCATACTCGGCTCTCGGCCTGACTCAGTCACCCTCACAAGCCACTTGGCCAATTTACCTCGACTTACAGAACTCAGCCAAAATGCTTTTCAGGGTTTTCAAGCAGTGTGATAATAGTAAAAATAACAACAATTAGGAAACAATGACTGAGTTCATAATTTACTAACAGGATAGTGGTAGACTAGTGTAAAAGTCCCCCCCCCCCCCCNCACAACCCATAACAAGTATAAACTTCTAAAAGACAGGATGTCGTAAGGTTTCAAACCGAATACGCGGCTTAATAGTCACTACGGGACGAACCAAGTCACAATCCCTATCGGTGCAAGCCCCTACACTCGTCACTTAGCGTGTGTGTCACATCATTTATCAACACAATATCAATAACGAGGTGTCATACCCTCAGGTTTAGAGTTACAATCGTTACTTACCTCAAAATAGCCCTAAAGCTACTCCGTGATGCGCTTGCCCCTCGAATTGGCTTCCAAATGCTCTGAATCTAACCAAATCAGATTAGCATCATCAATATACGCTAACGGAACAAAATCCAATCGAAAGATACAAATTTTAACACAATTCTCGAACTTCGGCCAAACCCGAGCTTCGGGCCCACATCTTGGAATTCGATAAAATTTACGTCACTAGAATCTTCGACCTCCCACGATTCTATACATACCAAGAACACTAAAATCGGACCACAATTTCCCACTCAAATCATCAAAAGAAAATCCCAAATTACATGCACCTTTCTTCCCCAAATTTGGGTTTAATTTCAACAATTTTTCAGTTAATTACAGAAAACGATATAGAAACGAGTTATGAAGTTAAAAACCTTACCTCCAAGTGAGTCCCTTTGATTTCTTCTTCAAACTCTCTCAAATAGCTCTCAACTCGTTTAATAATGGAGGAAAGTGAAGAAAAATTTCGCAATAGTGGGCTTAAAAACATTCTGCCCAGCACTTACTTTTCCTCAGTGTGATCGCATTTCCAGGGATGCGTTCGCGATGCACAGACCAGCCCACTCTATGCGTCCGCGTACAAACACACGTGTTCGCATAGTCGTTCATTCCAATAACTCTAAAAGAAAGATATAATTTTTTTAATTAGTGTTAATTTGATGACTTTATGAAGAATTATAATAAAAATATATAATGATTTCGATCATTTTAGATTTAATATTATGTCACAAAAATGGCTACTATATTTGTAAGCTTACCCCAAAGGATATGCCCTTCAAATTAATATAAAATATGTGCTCAAATTTTTTACGTGTGAACCAGTTTCTTCTAAAAACTATATGACGACCCTCTTTATTCTAAATCTCTAGAAAAATATAATTATGTTTATTGATGGACTTTTGAAGAACTAAAATAAAAATATATAATAAATATCGGAATTTAATTACCAAAAAATAAATATATCAATCATTTTAGATTCAATATCATGTTACATGGATTATTATAATTTTCGTAAGATTTTTTCAAAAAATATGCCCTTCATATTAAGAAGAAATACGTGTTCTCCAATTGAAATGTGCATCGATCATTTTACCATTTAAAAATAAATTTTAGAATTGTCATAAACTAATTATTTTCAAATATAACGACAAATGGAGTTATCAATATTAGAATTATTTAAATACTAATTCCACTTGAATAATGATATATCGAAATTAAATATACTCTTTCAAATATAATTCTGAGTCATTCTCCAATGTATTTTACTAGCTTACTTTAGTATTTCTTTTGAATGTCTTCTCTCATTTTCAGGGCACTTTGATTTTGTGTTCATCTAAAATTCATGGATTATTAGTTGTTTGCTATATGTGTGAAGTTCTATCCAATATTTATATTTTCAATGAATACGTGTACTACTGAAACTGAAAAGGAATCATGCTAACTCTATTTATTAAAAAATTGGCATAAATTTAAGTTGAATTATAAACTGATGATTGAGGATTTCTATGAGACATTTTTTTTAATTGAGTTAGTTATATGTACAATGTCAATATTAATGATTAATGTCAGGAACTTATACTTTTATTTCATAACTCAAACACTCGTTGAGTTAGGATACACGCGCGATGCGCATACCCTAATGATTTTTTTATTATATTGAACGTAAAATTCTTATTGGATAAAAATTATAATTACAATTAAATATTTATAACTTGGAATGATCTATTATTAATATTTGAATCAACAACAAAAAATATCTCTTTAACATTAAGAACAATCCTAATTAACCAAAAAAGTCTTTGATTTAACTAATTTGCAAAAAATTCAAGTCATTCTTTTCGAAATTTAGAATATAGTAGTAAGAGTCAAACGGTTAAAAATACAAACTTAAAAACAATAAGAATAAAACATTAGAAGACAAAATATATTCTAAGTTAGTTGCCATTAATTATTTTTCTTTCTGGTATTCGTTCAAATAAATGACAACTCCCTTTACTTTTCTCTGTACAAAGTTATTTATTTTAAAAACTAATTTAATGTAGACATTTTAAAACTTAGCATTTAATAACTTGATTTACATGTTCTTCATATACACATATTTTACTGATAGACGCTAACCACACGTGCAACGCACGTACGCTAAAGCTAGTACTATATTAAAAGCACGAAAACCATTAACGAAATGTCGTTCGTCTTTTTTACCCTCTAAAAATATATTTTACATTGGACACAATTGTAAATTAAGTTACTTTCCTAATATTTAGAACGCTTAAATAACCTAAACTTTTGGTTATTAAATATTTTCTTACTAAACTACATCAGAACTCCTAATTTTAATTTGGTCTTTAGACATTATAACATATTGGTTAAAATAAAAAACGTTATATTACCATCCAATAAAATACTAATGAAATAATATTTACCTAGAATGAAAGACTAGAATTTAAAACTAGCCTTTTTCTTTTTATTTCAAACTTGATCTTTATCAGAAAAAATTAAATATTATAAGAACACTTCATTTAATAGGCATTTAATTACTTTTTTAATATTTAGAAGTTTAAAATTAATTAAAATTTACTTATTAATTTGTTTCTCATTTGAACTATCTAGAAAGTTATAATATTATAGCTTTATTAGATTTCACTTTGTATATGTCTTTCACTTAAACTATATATACATGATAAAAAATAGATAAAGGAAAATAAAAGATTTAACAAAGAAGAGGTACGGGTTCTTGAATAATAACATAGATAGTTCACTTTTTCAAAATATACAAGAACTACTGTACCAATAAAATTATTCAATATATATTTTTTTTTTTTTTNGGCACTTGGACATCATGCCCCAAGTCCTATACTCTACTACCTTTCTAATTATAGACAAAGAAAAAACAAAACAAATAACACTAAAGTCTAGGATATTCCTTCATCTCTTGTAATTTCCTATCTAACTTTTTGTATTTACTTCCACAACAATGGATTTCCTATGCTATTACTCGTAAAATTGCTTCCTTCTATCTGGTTTTCTTTTGAAAAGTTCTCAGATTCCTTTCGTGCCAAATATGATAAACACATGCAGCCAAACAAATTCTATACATATGTGAGCTTGCAGATTTTCCTTTCACATTCCTTTCTGCCCATTTCATTTCTTCAGACCACCATTTAGCTCTCCTTTTAGTCCCTTGCCATTCTAATACACTATTCCAGATTTGTGTTGTTATTCCACATTCAAAAAACAGATGCTCTGCATTTTCTGGCTCTCTCTTACACATACGACATGAAATATCATCGATTAAACTCCACTTTGCCACTCTATCTCTCGTCGGCAGCATACCATGTAGATTCAAGTATATAATAAACTGCCATCTAAGAGCTGCATAGTTGTTTCATGTTAGCCTTCTCCACGGGCATTTTTTATACTCACCCTGAAACTTTCTGTAAATCTTGTGTATGATGAACTTGTCCATCTGCTTGAGCTCCTCTTCTTTTATTCCTGCTTCCTCCAAATAGTCCGCAGCCTTAAGAATCTTCTGTACAATCCACGATGCTTGCATTGGTTTACTTTTTCACAGACTAGCTCTCTTTTCATAGTAGCAATATATCCATTTCACCCATAATTTATCTTTCTTGCTGCATATATTCCACAACAGTTTACATACTGCTGCTCTATTCCATAGTTGAATGTCCATAATATTCATCCCTCCTGCTACTTTAGGCATACAAATTCTGTCTCAAGCAATGAGTGCCCTATGTGAGACATCAACACCCCTTGTCCATAGGAACCTCTTACATACACTCCCAATCATTTGTATCAACTTTTTTGGTAGAGTAAAAATCTGAGACCAAAAAGTTTGTATTGAGAATAGAACACTCTTGATGAGTTGTACTCTCCATGCATAAGACAGGAACTTAGAAGTCCAGCTAGTAATTATACAAATGATTGTCACACCCCTTTTCTACCCCCAAAAGATATGTGTTATGGATTGTGGGTGAAAGAGTTTTTC
>ML411513.1:0-30295 GCA_005239525.1 Nicotiana knightiana
TTAAGAAGTAACAAAACAACAAGGAAGACAATAACTTCAACTAAGGAAAATAAGGCCAAACAACGAGCAAGAGGTAAATAGATGCTAAGAACATCATATAGAGCATGTAAGTGTAGCCTAACAACAAGATACCCCATATTATGATAATTTGATCAAAGGCATGGAAAAAGACTAGACAATCTAACCGTTCAACACCTTATATAAACTGTGTACTCACTCGTCACCTTGCGTACACAGCTTTCACATATCCAGATAGTACAAGTGACTCAATTCCTAAGGGGTGGTTTCCCCCACACAAGGTTAGGCAAGATACTTACCTCAATAGCGTAAAATCCTACTTTGGGATGCACTCGTCTCTAGACTCGGTCTCCAAGATCTCCGAATCTAACTATAATCATATTAATACCATCAACATAGGCTAACGAATCGAATTCCACAATAAAAACTACAAGATATGCCAAAAATCCAAAATCGACTAAAACCTGGCCCCCGAGCCCATGTCTAGAAACCAGTAAAAATGATAGAATTAGAACCTCGTTCTCCCCCGAGTCTAACCATATAAAATTCGTCAAAATTGGACTCCGTTTGGTCCCTCAAATCCTCACCTCAAACTCTCCAAAACTCAAGTCCTAACTCCCTCAATTTCACTTTAAAATCATCAATCAAATCCCAAAAATGAAGATGGATTCATGAAATATAACCAAAACTGAATAGAGAACACTTACCCCAATCCATCTGGTGAAAATCGCCTCCAAAATCACCCAAATTCGAGCTCCCCAACTCAAAATATGACCGAATGAACAAACCCTTGTTTTATATATTTTTCTGCCAGCTCTCCTGCCTGATTTCTCGTGACAAACGATCTTGAAACTCACTTTTTATGCCTCTAATAGATTCCTTGTTAAATTCTAATCATGTTAGTGTTGGTCTTTAAGCTTAGTGTAGCTTAATTTTAAGCTTGGTGTAGCTTAAAGAGAGTGAATGGAAAATGGTGGGAAAAGAAACGGAGGGAAGTGAAATTTTGAATTAGTACACTTTGTCCCTCATTGGAAGAAGGAAAGAAAATATATGTGTATATATAGAGAAGCTCTTCTTCTAGCTCTTAAAGAATTGAGAAGAAGGCAAGCCTCGCGCTGTCGTCGTCGTCGATCGCTCGGCTTTGGCTTCGGCTTCGGCTTCGGATTTAGTCAAAGATTGATTGATTAATCTTTTTAGACAAAGGTCCGGTCCGTTTTTCTTTCCTGGATTATTTTAAATCCATTTTTAATTTTTTCGCAATCTTCACACATGTTCCAACATCTATGGCTGTTCTGAAAGGTTGCAAAACCTTTTCAGAAACAGTACGAAATTGGCTATAAATATGCCATAAATCCCAGAATCTTTACTTACTAAATTTTCTGATCTTCTTGTTCTTCTTCTGCACAAAAATATTCCAGTGTGTTTTACGACCATCAAGTGGTTCGCTGATCACCGGAGTTTTTGGTACCGATACGCTGGTGAGTTAAATCGTTCTATCCTGGGAGGATATATTCCAAAACCTCGGGTACTTGAGGGAAATAATTTCCTTAAGGACACACCGTGTATTCAGTGGGCTCAGTTTATTCTTGTATTATTTTTTTCGGAAGAGAAGCTGAGGACGCCTGGACTAGCACGCCCGCGCTCAGCACGCGCTAGTAAGGTTTCTTACCGTCCCAGATAAATCCCACTAGCATGGCCGCGCTAAGCCCGCGCTAGTGAGGTTTCTCATTGTTTTTGTATTTTAAAAAAATTTATTATTTTATTTTACAGCAATACAGATTACTAACAATATTAAGGAAATTACTATTTATTTTTCTGTATTCTGTTTGTGGAGATTAAAACCTGTGTGTTTTCTACTCCTTCTCAATTTTATTATTCTAATTTGAAGATATAAAAACTTCATCAGAGTTTTGAAATTCAGAAAATGATTTGAAGAACATAAAAACTTCATCATTTTCTGTGAAACGGTATATAAAAACTTCGGTTTTTAATTTATTATACATACTGTTTATTGTTGATTACAGTATTGTTTACTGTTCTGGTTTTTCCATTGATTGAACTCTTCTGTTGTAGTCAGTGAGAAATGACAATTGATAACGAAAATTCTTCTGCGACTGTTGCGGCAACGACGATAGCCTCGTCAAGCCAGACTGCTGTTCCACTAGCAGAAAAACCGAGGAAATTTTCTGGAGCCAACTTCAAAGGATGGCAACAAAGGGTGTTCTTTTGGCTTACCACACTTGGTATGCAGAAATTCACTAGTGAAGAACCTCCAGTGCCTGCTGCGGAGATCCCGGACAATGAAAAGTTCATGATTGTTGAAGCATGGAAGCAGGCAGATTTTCTTTGCAAAGGCTATATCCTAAGCGCTTTATAGGATGACTTGTACAATGTGTACAGTTCGATGAATACTTCGAAAGAATTATGGGACGCACTTGAGAAGAAGAAAAAGATGGAAGATTCATGCTTGAAGAAATTTGTGGTTGCCATGTTTCTAGACTATAAAATGATAGACAGCAAAACTGCGGGAACCCAAGTTCAGGAGCTTCAACTTATTTTTCACGACCTTATTGCTGAAGGTATGGTCGTGAATGAAGCATTTCAAGTGGTTGCAATGATTGAAAAGTTTCCTCATTCATGGAGAGATTTCAAGAACTATCTTAAGCAAAAGCACAAAGAACTATCTTAAGCCGAGAAGAAGTCTCGTGAAAATTCAACGATCATGGGAGCTAATATCGTTGAGGAGACTGCTCCAAAAAGTAAGAAGAGGAAGAGATCTTATGGACAGACTAAGGAGCAGAACAAAAAGAAATTCAAGAGGCAACTGCCACAACTGTGGAAGAGTTGGTCACAAAGCCCCTGATTGTCGTCTCCTGAAAAAGAATAAGAAGAAGGGACATGCCAACATAATGGAGAAAAATGATGGCATTGATGATCTTTGTGCAATGCTTTCGGAAAGCAACTTATTTGGAAATCTGAAGGAGTGGTGGATTGACTCCGGAGCCACTCGACATGTTTGTGCTGTCAAAGAAGCATTTGCGACTTACTCTACTGCTGGTCCCGAAGAAGATATTTCCATGGGAAATAATTCAACATCCAAGATTGAAGGTTATGGGAAGATATTCTTAAAGATGACTTCCGGCAAGGTGTTAACGCTCAACAACGTTCTTCATGTTCCTACTATTAGGAAGAATTTAGTTTCTACTTCTTTACTTGTGAAGAATGGATTCAAATGTGTATTTGTCTCTGATAAAGTTTTTGTGAGCCAAAATGAAATGTATGTTGGAAAAGGCTACCTCACGGAGGGCCTTTTCAAACTCAATGTAATGGTTGTTGATAGTATGAATAAAATTGCAGTTTCTTCTTATTTGTTGGAGTAAAATAATTTATGGCATATTCGTTTAGGACATGTCAATTATAAAACCTTGCGGAAGTTAATTAATTTAGAAGTATTGCCTAAATTCGAGTGTAATAAATCGAAATGTCAAATATGTGTTGAATCTAAGTTTGTAAAACATCCTTATAAGTCTGTTGAAAGGAATTCAAATCCTTTAGACTTAATTCATACTGACATTTGCGATATGAAGTCGACACCATCTCGAGGTGGGAAAAAGTATTTTATTACTTTTATTGACGATTGCACTCGATATTGTTATGTTTATTTGCTTAATAGTAAGGATGAAGAAATTGAAATATTTAAGCAATACAATAATGAAGTAGAGAATCAATTGAATAAAAAGATCAAAATGATTAGAAGTGATAGAGGTGGAGAATATGAATCTCCGTTTGCAGAAATATGTTCGGAATATGGAATTGTCCATCAAACTACTGCACCTTACACACCTCAATCCAACGGAATTGCGGAAAGAAAAAAATCGGACATTAAAGGAAATGATGAATTCTTTACTAATAAGTTCCGGATTACCGAAGAGTTTGTGGGGGGGAAGCTATCCTTACAGCTAACCGAATACTCAACAGAGTACCCACAACAAAACACAATATATTCCATATGAAAAATGGAAAGGAAGAAAACCTAACTTGAAATATTTCTAAGTGTGGGGGGTGTCTAGCAAAGGTACAAGTTCTTTTACCTAAAAGGGTTAAAATCGAACCAAAAATAGTAGATTGCGTTTTCATTGGATATGCTACAAACAGTAAAGCATGTTGGTTTTTGGTCCATAAATTCGATAATCCCGAGATTCATGTTAATACGGTAATGGAATCAGATAATGCTGAATTCTTTGAAAGCATTTATCCGTATAAAACTGAATGCGAGTCGTTAAGTGAAAGACCTAAACGACCTCAGGAAGAACCAAAGGAAAATACTCCAAGTGTAGAAGATCCAAGGCGTAGCAAACGTCAAAGAACATCTACTTCCTTTGGACCAGATTTTGTGACATTCTTGCTTGAAAATGAACCTCAAACTTTTAAAGCAGCTATGTCGTCTTCTGATTCGGCGTTTTGGAAAGAGGCAATCAATAGTGAGATTCAATCAATTTTGGATAACCATACATGGGAATTGGTTGATCTTCCTCCTGGAAATAAGCCTTTAGGTTCGAAATGGATCTTTAAACGGAAAATGAAAGCTGATGGCACTATTGACAAATATAAGGCAAGACTTGTTGTCAAAGGTTATAGACAAAAGGAAGGCCTTGCTTACTTTGACACTTACTCACTAGTAACGAGGATAACATCTATTAGGATGCTAGTGGCATTAGAGGGCATGTATGGTCTTGAAATCCATCAAATGGATGTTAAAACAGCTTTCTTAAATGGAGAATTGGAGGAAGAGATTTACATGGAACAACCTGAGGGTTTTGTGGTTCCTGGTAAAGAAAAGAAAGNGTAAAATCAACGAGTGCGACAAATGTATTTACATTAAAAACACTCCTGGTCATGAAGTCATTGTTTGTTTATATGTTGATGACATGTTGATAATGAGCAAAACATGTCAGATATAAATGCTACAAAGCGCATGTTGGCTAGCAAATTCGATATGAAAGACTTATGAGTTGCTGATGTGATCTTAGGAATCAGAATTCACAAGACTCCAAGAGGGCTAGCATTATCACAGTCTCACTACATTGAAAAGGTACTTGACAAGTTCAAGTATTTGGATTTCAAAATTGCCAAGACTCCAATTGACGTGAGTTATGCACTTCAAAAGAATGAAGGTGAAAGTGATTCACAACTAGACTATGCAAAAGTATTGGGAAGTTTGATGTATATAATGAATTGTACGTGACTAGATATAGCATGTTCTATTTGCAAACTGAGTCAATTTACAAGTAATCCCAATAAAATACATTGGGTGGCAATGAAATGAGTTTTGGGGTATCTAAATTACCCAAAATTATGCTTTGAATTATAACAAATATCCCTCCGTGATGGATATAGTGATGCAAATTGGATCACCGGATCATCTGAAGTTAAATCCACGAGTGGATATGCTTTCACAATTGGGGGTGGAGCAGTGTGTTGGAAATCATCCAAACAAACGTGCATCACCCGTTCTACAATGGAATCTGAATTCATAGCTTTAGATAAGGCCGGTGAAGAAGCTGAATGGCTCCGGAATTTCTTGGAAAATATTCCATATTGGCCCAAACCTTTGGCACCTATTTGTATACATTGTGATAGTCAAGCGGCAATAGGGAGGACAAGAGTGTTATGTATAACGGAAAATCTCATCATATACGATGGAGACATAATACCGTTAGACAACTACTCTCTAGTGGTGTTATCACATTTGACTATGTAAAGTCAAGAGATAACGTGTCAGATCCACTTACAACAGGCCTATCTAGAGAGACAGTTGAAAGATCATCAAAGGGAATGGGGTGAAGGCCTAGGACAAGTCATCATGGCGGTAACTCTACCTAGCAGACTGGAGATCCCAAGAGCTAAGTCCAAAGAGAGAAAAAAAAGTCATGAATGACGGTTCAACATTGTCAAATAACTCAACCCATTCTCGTGATGAAGACAATGTTCAAAAATCAAGGTAAAGAATTAAGGCTTTTTGATGAGTCAATAAAGCTTAAAGCTTTTTATTGATTTGCTAAGTCTGGAAGGATATGACCAGATAGTGTGTCTTTAGGATTACACGTTTAGAAATCACCTATGTGAGTGTGAAGTGTAAGCCGCTTCAAGGGGAATGAAAGTAAAGGCCCATTCTCTAAGCACTCATGAAACCAGGCGGTGTTCATGGCTAAAACGAACACAACCGTGAGAACCATAGATGGTTAAGTATTGATTATGTGACTTATGTTTTCTAGGTATACAACAAAGCTCGGCGGTTCAAAGATATCAAATCTACCGATTAACCGAGTATATCCGATATAAGTTCACTACGTAAAGTTCAAAGGGAAACCTACTTATCCAGATGCAATTAATTCTTGCATGTAAAACACACACACGTCCGTGCATTCCTTTATTTTATAGCCATTCCCCATTCATGTGGGGGATTGTTGGTCTTTAAGCATAGTTTAGCTTAATTTTAAGCTTGGTGTAGCTTAAAGAGAGTCAATGGAAAATGATGGGAAAAGAAATGGAGGGAAGTGAAATTTTGAATTAGTGCACTTTGTCCCTCATTGAAAGAAGGAAAGAAAATCTATGTGTATATATAGAGAAGCTCTTCTTCTAGCTCTTAAAGAGTTGAGAAGAAGGATGGCCTCGCGCCGTCGTCGTCGTCGCTCAACTATGGCTGTTCTGAAAGGTTGCAAAACCTTTTCAGAAACAGTGTGAAATTGGCTATAAATATGCCTTGAATCCCAGAATCTTTACTTACTAAATTTTCTGATATTCTTGTTCTTCTTCTGCACAAAAATATTCCAGTATGTTTTACGACCATCAAGTGGTTTGCCAATCAACGGAGTTTTTGGTACCGATACACTGGTGAGTTAAATCGTTCTATTCTGGGAGGGTATATTCCAAAATCTTGGGTACTTGAGGGGAATAGTTTCCTTAAGGACACACTGTGTATTCAGTGGGCTTGGTTTATTCTTGTATTATTATTTTTTTCTGAAGAGAAGCTGAGGACACATGGACCAGCGCGCCTGCGCTCAACACGCGCTAGTCAAGTTTCTTACTGTCCCAGATAAATCACGCTAGCACAGCCGCGCTAAGCCCGCGCTAGTGAGGTTTCTCACTGTTTCTGTATTTTCAAAAAACTTATTATTTTATTTTACAGCAATACAGATTACTAATATTTAGGCTTTTGAATCACTCAATTTGACCTTATAATGAAGGAGATACGTTGGTTTCAATATTTGCAAATAGTGCAGATTTTTAAATACACCACCAATGGATATTCCGTAATTAATCGAAAAAATCTTACAACCTAATTCTTAGTAAAATTATCATAAAATCCTCATATGATGTCCAAATTCGACAATTCTTTTTGCTACGAGTCCGTAATTACGATACAAATCTAATGCTTCAATCAAAAAGGTAATTAGAGCTCATTTGTTCAATATGATATCATTTATGCATGAAGAAACGGCGGCAAAACATATCAAATCAACTCAGAATGAACTTAAATTTTGCACACAAGTCCTAATACATTATACAGAGCTACTTGTTCCCCCAAAATATCGAGCAAAGTGCAAATTCTAAAAATGACCGGTCGAGTCGTTACATTCATCCCCACTTAAACATACGTTCGTCCTCGAAAGTGCCAAGAGTTGTTCCAAAGTCATCAAACCACTGCATGAGCTCACCATACATACACCCGTGGGTGATTCCCCATCACCCAAATCTATGTAGGACTGACAATGCAATTTAACCGAAGATATCACTTCATCCTTAGTCCATAACCTTAGTCTATAACCTTAGGACAAAACCAAATCTCAACATCTAAAATTCATCATAGGACTCAAATCTCGCATCATCTCACTGTATAACCTGAACAAGCCAAATCGAGCCATAATTCCAACACAGGGTACAATCACACGATGTTCCACACAATTCAAATGCCCGTAGCAATAACTTCTGATCACCATATTGCCCAAATAACATTCTGGACGTCGGCAATACACTTCACAATGAATAGAACCTTGTTATGGACCTCCACAATGCTGCCCATGATGAAGAAACATGCAGGGCCATTGCCCAAATCTTAGCAGAAACAGCTTCATACTTCCAAACACTCCTCACCCCCAATACGATAGTGCGAATCTCAAGTCTAAGAACCACATCTAAGCCAATACAATCAGCACAACTAACAGCTCATCATGGAACCACACGAATTCGCATGCCACACAACTCGTACACCAACTCATCAATAACTCAGTTATGCAGTACAAATAGAAGGAAAGCAAGGTATACAGATTATCTAACAAATGTGTAACAACAAAAGTACAGTTTCATTAAATATAGCCACAGAGGGAAAACAAAACACCAAATAAACACAAGGAAAGGGTATATCCCACATAACATCCGCTACTGCGTGCAGCCCGCTCCCAGATACTCATCAAGCAAAAGTGCTCGGGTTCACTGATCACATGAATATTGGTATCAAACATAGTAGAGTGCACAAGTATAAATGTAGGAAAATGAATAGAATTAACAAAACATGGAAGAAAGCAAGCATAACGAAGGTTCAATGAACCAATCAACATCACGAGGGCCATTTCGCCCACATCGCCATAAGGCATGAATGGAATTACAACATGCGTGGATAATAATCATACAACCTCACAGCCCATAAAAACATAAGAGATAGCACATAACATAGGTCAGGGGCACAAATAATATCCATTCTGCCTGGTAACATAACCGTGATAACTGTAACGAACCGGCCGGTCATTCCGTGAGATTTACCCCGTTNTTTTTATATATTTCTAGCCTATTTTTTTGTTGTGTTGGGTCAGTTGGTTTGTGTTCAGAGTGGTTATGGTGAGAATTGAGGCATTTAGTCTCCTAAAGTAGCCTAAAAGTTGAGAAAGTCAATTGAGAGTTGACTTATTGGTAACCGACCTCGGAATGCGGATTTTATGGCTCCGATAGCTTCATTAGGTTATTTTGAACTTCATAGTATGTTCGGAATGAAGTTTTGATGTCCGGTGTAGAATTAGGCTTGAATTGGCGAAAGTTAGTTTTTGGTGATTTCCGGTCGTCAGAGGAAAAATAGGCTATCGGGAACGGAATGAAATTCCGGAAGTTGGAGCAGGTTCGTAATGTCATTTTAGATATGTCTGCAAAATTTTAGGTCAATCGGAGGTGTTTTTGTTGGTTTCGGCGTAGTTGGCAAAATTTGGAAGTTTCAAAGTTCATAGGCTTGAATTTGATGTAATTTTGGTGTTTTCGTCTTGTTTTTGGTGTTTCGAAGGATCGACTAAGTTGGAATAATGCTATGGGGTGTGTTGGTATGTTTGGTTGGTGCCCCGAGGTTCTCGGGATTGATTTTGGATAGTTGGCGGGGTTTTTGAACTTGGAAAATTTGCAGAAAATAGCTGCTGGTGTGAGTTTCTGGTGTTGGCCGCACCTGCGGATGGGTAGCTGCATGTGCAATGTCGTAGGTGCGATGGGCCATGCGTAGGTGTGAAAGAGGCTAGGCAGGGGAATTTCCACAGGTGCGAAGTTATGGCCGCACCTACGAAGCCGCAGGTGCGAAATTTGTCCGTTAGTGGGACTTCCGCAGGTGCAATCTAAGTGTCCGCATGTGCGAAAATGATGGTAGAAACAGTATAAAAGGGGCCTCCGTGGAAATTCTCTCATTTCACCAATTTTGCATGCGTGAGGAGCTCTTTAAAGGCAATTTGAAGAAAGGAATTCGTTGTTCTTCAGTGAAGGTAAGTTCTCGGGTTATTAACATCGTTCCTATGCTATTTTGTTCGGATTAGGCTTGTGAATTTAAGGATTTAAGTAGGAAAAGGTTGGGAAGAAGGGGTGGAGAATTTGAATTTTCTTTTGAGGTTTTGGGTAGGCAATTGTGATCCGATTGTGATGATTTTGGTATGAGTAGAATTGTGGGAGGACGAGGTTTCTAGTGATGTAAAAATTATTAAATTCTGAGACGTGGGCCCGAGGCTCGGGTTTGGCCGAATTTTGAGATTCTTCTATAATTTGATAGTTTTCGATTGGGTTGTGTTCCTTGGATTTATATTAATGATATTAAACTTGTTTTGGCTAGATTCAGAGCAATCAGCAGCCAGTTCGAAGGGCATGAGCATAGCGGACTAGTGTTGTGGCCTGGTAGAGGTAAGTAATGGTTATAAATCTTGTCCTGAGGGTATGGAACCCCGGACTACATATTTCTCACTGATTTTAGAATGGCGCACATGTCAGATGATGAGTATGTGGCGCATACTTATTTTTGGATTGGACTAGGTCCTCTTCGCAGCAACTAATGAGTTGCATATTTTACTCAAAACCTTATGTTAAATTATGTTCTAAAGATTGTTGAAATATTTGGGCTATAAGCCGTGTTTGGGGCCTCGTGCCGATATGTTTAGACCCCTTGGGGGCATTTTATTGTTGTTTTCCCTCACTATTTGTTGATGATTTCACTCAGCCACATTGTTCTTACTTTTTTCGAAACTCAGCCTGATTTACACTACTTTGAGATTTAAAATGATGTTTTGGGTCGAGTACCCTGTTTTACTGATTCGCTCGACGGGCCTTTTGAGTGGTTCTGCTGAGTGATGGTGAGGTGCTGAGTGATATTAGCGCTTAGGCTGAAGGAGCCCCTCCGGAGTATGTACACACCCCTAGTGAGCGCACCGAGTGCCGAGTGCCGAGTGACGAGCGATTGGGAAGCATGAGTGACTGTGAGGCATGCCCGAGGGGCTGATTATGATACATGTTTTTCCCGAGGGGCTACTTATTATTTTACTACTTTCATTCTGAACTTATGAAATATGTTTTGCCCGAGGGTCCTCTATATGATTCATTTCATTTTTCATACTAAATCTTTTGGTTTGAGGTTGTTAAAAATATGCTTTCTTCGAAGGACTTTTCTGAAGTTGGTTTTAAGGCATGATGATTTCATATATCTATGTTTACACTATTGAAAAGTAAGGTTGTGTATATTGTGATTTGATGGCATTGATTTTATGTGTTTCCTTGCCACTTAGAATTGATTTATTTTCGTTACTACTGAGTTGGCGTACTCACATTACTCCCTGCACCCCTGTGTGCAGATACCGAGCATTAACCATTTATTCCGCGCGGAGCCCTATTGCAGGATATAGAGGTTGCTGTTCAGCGTCCGCAACATTTATGTTTTCACTTCTTGTTGTATCTAGCTTTTATTCATAGGTTTTGTATTATAATGGTATATTTTGGCTTATTCTTCTAGATCTTCATGACATGTTGGCTCCGGGTTTTGGGGTTGGTGGTACTGTACAATTGGCCTACTTTATTTAGTAATCTCTTTATGTTTTATGAAATGCTTGAAACTTGATTGGAATTTTTAAAAGAAATTGCGAACATGCGGTAGTTGGCTAGCCTAGTTCCACGATAGGCGCCATCACGGCCGGTTTAGGATTTGGGGTCGTGACAGTTTGGTATCACAACCTAGGTTACATAGGACTCAACGGTCATGAGTAGGTTTAGTAGAGTCTTGCGGATTGGTACAGAGACGTCTGTACTTATCTTCGAGAGGCTACCGAACTTTTAGGAAACATTTCTATCTTTCTTGAACTCTTTCATGCTGATCTATTGATTCTTGGAATATGAACTTACGTTGTTTCATTCTCTCACAGATAGTGAGGACACGCCATACCGATCAGAGTGGCCAGTCACCGTCTAGAGCAGCGAGAGGCCGAGGTCGCGGTCGAGGCTGTGGCAGAGGAGGGGGCTAGCCTGCACAGCAGCCGGGGCAGTACCATAGGATCCCCCTATCGATCATGATCAGGCTCCCGCTAATGGTGTTCCAGCGGGACTGGCTCAGGCACCAGCAGTGCCTATGGTTATTTCGGGTCTTCAGGAGACCCTGTCTCAAATATTGACAGTATGCACCAGTTTGTCTTAGGTAGTCGCCATGTCTTCTACTGCCACCACAGCTCAGGCCGGGGGAGGCAATCAGACTCCAGCTGCCCGGCACCTGAGCAGGTTGCATAGGGTATTCAGGCACCGGGAGCAGCCCCGACTAAGCCAGTTGCTCCGGTCCAGGATTATGTGGTCCCTGCTATGATTGAGGACGAGCATCGCAGGTTGGAGAGATTCAACAGACTTCAGCCTCCGACTTTCAGTGGTACAGAGCGCGAGGATGCCCAGGGGTTTCTAGATAGGTGCCAGAGGATACTGCGTACCGCGGGTATTTTGGAGACCAGTGGGGTCTCATTTGTTACATTTCAGTTTGCGGGTGCTGCCTTTACCTGGTGGGAGTCATTCGAGAGGCGTAGGCCGGCCGGTTCAGCAACTCTCACCTGGCAGCAGTTCTCCACGATCTATTTGGAGAAGTATGTTCCTTAGTCCCACAGAGAGGAGCAGCGCAGGCAGTTTGAGCAGCTGCGCCAGGGAGAGTTATCAGTTACTCAATACGATATGAGGTTCTCCGAGTTGGCTAGGCATGCTTCTAAGATTGTCCCTACTGATAGGGAGAGAGTGAGGAGGTTTGTAGATGGTCTTTATTATCAACTTTAGTTATTTATGACTCGGGAGAGAGTATCGGGTGCTTCATTCGAGCAGGTTGTTGACATGGCTCGAGATATTGAGTCCGTTCTCCGCCAGGAGCGGGAGGAGAGGGAGGCCAAGAGACCTCGTGGTTCGGGCAGTTCCAGTGGTGCTCCCTTCAGGGGACAGTTTCAGCAGGGTAGGGGTTGTTCATTCAGGCCTCCTCAGTCAAGCCGCCCACCATATAACGGTGCATCTTTGGGGAAGGGTCTCCGTGGTTCTCAGTCAGGCCGTACTTCATTTGGTGCCCTCCCATCTCAGAGTGTAGCTCGAGCACCCCCAGTTCAGGGTTCTTCTATGCGTGAGTCTTCCAGTGGCCGTACGGGTGCTAGGGGTTTCTATCAGTCCCCGCCTCCAGCTCCAGGGAGTTATTTTGAGTGTGGAGAGTTCGGGCACGGGTGGAGGCAGTGTCCCTGCTGTTCCGGTGGATCTTCTCAATAGAGGGGACAACCCTCGGCTTCAGCTCCAATCACTTCACCACCCACCCAGGCAGCCAGGGGTGGTAGTCAGTCAGCCAGAGGCCGCCCTAGAGGGGGAGGTCGAGCATGGTGAGGTCAGGCTCGCATGTATGCATTTCCAGCCAGGCCGGATGCTATGCCTCAGATGTCGTGATCGCATGTATTGTCTCAGTCTGTTGCCGAGATGCCTTGCCTTTATTTGACCCTGGTTCTACATATTCCTATGTTTCTTCATATTTTTCCCGTTATTCTGTATATGTCCCGTGAGTCTCTAATCAGTTCATGTGTCGACTCCGGTGGGCAATACTGTTGTTATGGACCGTGTGTATCGGTCGTGCATGATATCTATTGGGGGTCTAGAGACCCGAGTGGACCTATTGTTACTCAGCATGGTCGATTTTGACGTGATATTGGGCATAGATTGGTTATCTCCGTTTCATGTTGTTCTTGATTGTCACGCTAAGACCGTGACCTTAGCTATGCCAGGGTGTCCGAGGGTTGAGTGGAGAGGTTCTCCTGAGTTTATGCCTAGCAGGGTGATTTCCTACCTGAGGGCTCAGCGCATGGTTGAGAAAGGGTGTTTATCTTATTTGGCCTTTGTGAGGGATGTCAGTGGTGAGACTCCCGCTATTGATTTAGTTCCTGTGGACCGTGACTTTCCGGATGTGTTTCCTGCAGACCTGCCAGGCATGCCACCTGACAGGAATATTGATTTTGGTATTGACTTGGTGTGGCACTCAACCTATTTCTATTCCACATTATCGTATGGCACCAGCGGAGCTAAAGGAATTGAAGGAGCAGCTTCAGAAACTCCTGGATAAAGGGTTCATTCGGCCTAGTGTGTCACCTTGGGGTGCACCAATGTTGTTCGTGAAGAAGAAGGATGGGTCCATGCGTATGTGTATTAATTATCGACAGCTAAACAGGGTTACGATGAAGAACCGGTATCCCTTGACCCGCATTGATGATTTGTTTGACCAGCTTCAGGGAGCTAGAGTGTTTTCCAAGATTGACTTGAGATTTGGGTATCATCAGTTAAAGATCGGGATTCTGACATTCCGAAGACTACTTTCAGGACCAGATATGGTCATTATGAGTTCTTGGTTATGTCATTTGGGCTGACCAATGCCCCAGCTACGTTCATGCAATTGATGAACAACGTGTTTCAGCCTTACCTTGATTCATTCATCATTTTGTTCATTGATGACATCCTGG
This sequence comes from Nicotiana knightiana, assembly GCA_005239525.1. Taxonomy (NCBI): domain Eukaryota; kingdom Viridiplantae; phylum Streptophyta; class Magnoliopsida; order Solanales; family Solanaceae; genus Nicotiana; species Nicotiana knightiana. Next base: position 14,310 of record ML411513.1, read on the forward strand.
TTTATTCTCGTAGCCAGGAAGAGCATGCTCATCATTTGAGAGTTGTTACAGAGGTTGAGGGGGGAGGCTTTATGCGAAATTCTCCAAGTGTGAGTTTTGGCTTGGTTCAGTAGCTTTCTTGGGGTACGTGGTGTCTGGTGAGGGTATTCAGGTTGATCCGAAGAAGATAGAGGCGATGCAGAGTTGGCCCAGACCGTCCTCAGCTACAGAGATTAGGAGTTTCCTTGGTTTGGCGGGATATTACCGTCGCTTTGTAGAGGGATTCTCTTCTATTGCTTCACCTTTGACCAGATTGACCCAGAAGGGTGCTCCATTCTGATGGTCTGATGAGGGTGAGGAGAGCTTTCAGAAGCTTAAGTCAGCATTGACTACAGCTCCAGTACTAGTTTTGCCTACGAGTTCGGGTTCTTACACAGTTTATTATGATGCTTCTAGTGTTGGCTTGGGAGCAGTATTGATGCAGGACGGTAGGGTGATTGCCTATGCATCTAGACAGTTGAAGGTGAACGAGAGGAATTATCCAGTGCACGATCTTGAGTTAGCTGCCATTGTTCATGCCTTGAAGATTTGGCGGCATTATTTGTATGGAGTGCAGAGTGAGATTTTCACTTATCATCGTAGTTTGCAGTATTTGCTGAGGCAGAAGGACAGCTCCTCAAGGATTATGACCTCACTATCTTATATCATCTAGGGAAGGCCAATGTAGTGGTTGATGCCTTGAGTCGCAGAACAGAGAGTTTGGGGAGTCTAGCCTAGCTTCTAGTAGCAGAGCGACCATTAGCCCTTGATGTTCAGGCCTTAGCAGGTCAGTTGATGAGATTGGATCTATCAGAGCCCTCGCGGGTGTTGGCTTGTGTAGCCTCCACGTCTTCTCTTTACGATCGGATTAGAGCACGCCAGTATGATGGTCCACATTTGCTTGTTCTTCAGGACAGGATTTGTCGCGGTGATGCCAGGGATGTGGTTATTGGTGATGATGGGGTCATGAGGATGCAGGGCCGGATTTGCGTGCCTAACATAGATGGGCTTCGAGATTTGATTCTAGCAGAGGCTCATAGTTCGCGGTATTCCATCCATCCGGGTGCCGCGAAGATGTATCAGGATTTAAGGCAGCATTATTGGTGGAGGAGTATGAAAAAAGATATTGTGGAGTTTGTGGCTCGGTGTGTGTAAGCAGGTCAAGTATGAGCACCAGAGACCAGGTGGACTGCTTCAGAGATTTGATATAGAGTGGAAGTGGGAGCGGATCACCATGGACTTCGTAGTTGGACTCCCACAGACTTCGAGGAGTTTTGATTCTATATGGGTTATTGTGGATTGGCTGACCAAGTACGCGCACTTCATTCCTGTTGGTACTACTTATTCTTCGGAGAGGTTAGCTGGGATTTATATTAGGGAGATTGTCCGATTGCATGAGGTTCCAGTTTCTATCATTTCCGACAGAGGTACTCAGTTCACATCTCAGTTTTGGAGAGCCGTGTAGAGAGAGTTGGGTACTCAGGTCGAGTTGAGAACAACGTTTCACCCTCAGACCGACGGGCAGTCGGAGCGTACCATTCAGATTTTGGAGGATATGTTGCGTGCTTGTGTGATCCACTTTTGTGGTTCATGGGACCAGTTTCTTCCACTAGTGGAGTTTGCATATAATAATAGCTATCAGTTGAGTATCCAAATGGCTCCGTATGAGGCTTTATATGGTAGGAGGTGTAGGTCTCCGGTTGGTTGGTTTGAGACGGGCTAGGCTAGGCTATTGGGGACAGACTTAGTTCAGGATGCATTGAGTAAGGAGAAGTTTATTCAGGAGGGGCTGCGCACAGTGCAGTCTAGGCATGACAGTTATGCGGACCGGAATGTCCGAGATGTGTCTTTCATGGTTGGGGATAAGGTGCTGCTGAAGGTATCACCCATGAAGGGTGTTATGAGATTCGAGAAGAGGGGGAAGCTGAGTCCCAGGTTCATTGGACCATTTGATGTTCTTCAGAGGGTTGGGAAGGTGGCTTATAGGCTTGCTATGACTCCCAGCTTATCAAATATTCATCCATTATTCCATGTTTCGATGCTCCAGAAGTATGTTGGTGACCCGTCCCATGTTTTGGACTTCAACTCGAGGGTGATATGTCATATAAGGTAGAGCCAGTGGCTATTTTGGGTTGACATGTCAGGAAGCTGAGGTCTAAGGATATAGTTTCAGTGAAGGTTCAGTGGAGAGGGCAGCCGGTGGAGGATACCACCTGGGAGGCCAAGCGGGAGATGCGAAACAGATATCCTCACTTATTCGAGACTCCAGGTATGTTTCAAGACCCGTTCGAGGACGAACGTTTGTTTAAGAGAGGGGGTTGTAACGACCCGGCCGGTCGTTCCATGAGATTTACCCCATTCCCCCCCCCCCCNTGTTATATATTGCTAGCCTGTTTTTTTGTTGTGTTGGGTCAGTTGGTTTGGGTACAGAGTGGTTATGGTGAAAATTGAGGCATTTACTCTCCTAAAGTATCCTAAAAGTTAGGAAAGCCAACTGAGAGTTGACTTATTGGTAAACACCCTCGGAATGCGGATTTTATGGCTTGGATAGCTTCATTAGGTGATTTTGGACTTAGGAGTGTGTTCAGAATGAAGTTTTGATGTCCAGTGTAGAATTAGGCTTGAATTAGCGAAAGTTAGTTTTTGGTGATTTCCGGTCGGCAGTGGAAAATAGGCTATCGGGGTCAGAATGAAATTCCGGAAGTTGGAGCAGGTTTGTAATGTCATTTTGGATATGTTTGCAAATTTTCAGGTCAATCGGAGGTGTTTTGGTTGGTTTCGGCGTAGTTGGTGAAATTTGGAAGTTTCAAAGTTCATAGGCTTGAATTTGATGTAATTTTGGTGTTGTCGTGTTGTTTTTGGTGTTTCGAAGGCTCGACTAAGTTGAAATAATTCTATGGGGTGTGTTGGTATGTTTGGTTGGGGCCCCGAAGGGCTCGGGATTGATTTCGGATGGTTGGCGGGGTTTTTGAACTTGGAAAATTTGCAGAAAATGGCTATTGGTGTGAGTTTCTGGTATTGGCCGTACCTGCGAATGGGTAGCCGCAGGTGCAATGTCGCATGTGCGATGGGACATGCGCAGGTGCGAAAGATGTTAGGCAGGGGAATTTCTGCAGGTGCAAAGTTATGGCCACACCTGCGAAGCCGCAGGTGCGAAATTTATCCGTTAGTGGGACTTGCGCAGGTGCGCACCTGGGACCGTTAGTGCGGGTTTGCAGGTGCGACTAAGTGTCCGCAGGTGCGGAAATGCTGGCAGAAACAGTATAAAAAGGGCCTCCGTGAAAATTCTCTCATTTCACTATTTTTGCATGCGGGAGGAGCTCTTTGAAGGCAATTTGAAGAAGGGAATTCGTGGTTCTTCAGTGAAGGTAAGTTCTCGGGTTATTAACATCGTTTCTATGCTATTTTGTTTGGATTAGGCTTGTGAATTTGATGATTTAAGTAGGAAAAGGTTGGGAAGAAGGGGCGGAGAATTAGAATTTTCTTTTGAGGTTTTGGGTAGGCAATTGCTATCCGATTGTGCTGATTTTGGTATGAGTATAATCGTGGTAGGACGAGGTTTCTAGTGATGTAAAAATTATCGAATTCGAGACGTGGGCCCGGGGCTCGGGTTTGGCCGAATGTTGAGATTCTTATATAATTTGATAGTTTTCGATTGGGTTGTGTTCCTTGGATATATATTAATGATATTAAACTGGTTTTGGCTAGATTCGGAGCAATCAGGAGCCAGTTCGAGGGTCAAGAGCATAGCGGACTAGTGTTGTGGCCTGGTAGAGGTAAGTAATGGTTATAAATCTTGTCCCGAGGGTATGTAACCCCGGACTACATATTTCTCACTTATTTTATAATGGCGCACATGTCGGATGATGAGTATGTGGCGCATACTAATTTTTGGATTGGACTAGGTCCTCTCCGCGGCAACTAATGAGTTGCATATTTTACTCAAAACCTTATGTTAAATTATGTTCTAAAGATTGTCGAAATATTTGGGCTATAAGCCGTGTTTGGGGCCTCGTGCCGATCTGTTTAGACCCCTTAGGGGATTTTACTACTATTTTCCCTCACTATTTGTTGATGATTTCACTCAACCACATTGTGCTTACTGTTTTCGAAACTCAGCCTGATTTACACTACTTTGAGATTTAAAATGATGTTTTGGGTCGAGTACCCTGTTTTACTGATTCGCCCGAGGGGCCTTTTGAGTGGTTCTGCTGAGTGATGGTGAGGTGCTGAGTGATATTAGCGCTTGGTTTGAAGGAGCCCCTCCAGAGTCTGTACACAAACCTAGTGAGCGCACCGAGTGCCAAGTGCCGAGTGCCGAGTGCCGAGTGCCGAGTGATTGGGAGGCATGAGTGACTGTGAAGTGCTGAGTGATTGTGAGGTGCTGAGTGACTCTAAGGCATGCCCGAGGGGCTGATTATGATACATGTTTTGCCCGAGGGGCTACTTATGATTTTACTACTTTCATTCTGAACTTATGAAATATGTTTTGCCCTAGGGGCCTCTATATGATTCGTTTCATTTTTCATACTAAATCTTTCGGTTTGAAGTTATTAAAAATATGCTTTCTTCAAAGGACTTTTCTGAAGTTGGTTTTAAGGCATGATGATTTCGAATATTTATGTTTACACTATTGAAAAGTAAGGCCGTGTATATTGTGATTTGATGGTATTGATTTTATGTGTTTCCTTGCCGCTTAGACTTGATTTATTTTCATTACTACTGAGTCGGCGTACTCACATTACTCCATTCACCCCTGTGTGCAGATTCAGGTGCAGATACCGAGCATTAGCCATTTATTCCGCACGGAGCCGGATTGCGGGATATAGTGGTAGCTGTTCAGCGTCCACAACATCTCTGTTTTCCCTTCTTGTTGTATCTAGCTTTTATTCAGAGGTTTTGTATTATAATAGTATATGTTGGTTTATTCTTCTAGATGCTCATGGCATGTTGGCTCCGGGTTTTGGGGTTGGTGGTACTGTACAATTGGCCTACTTTATTTAGTAATCTATGTATGTTAATGAAATGCTTGAAACTTTATTGGGATTTTTAAAAAAAATTGTGAACATGCGGTAGTTGGCTAGCCTAGTTCCACGATAGGCACCATCATAACCGGTTTAGGATTTGGGGTCGTGATAATAACAATCTCACAAGAGCACCCAAACTTTACGTGATATAAAAAATATATTCTTGTTGAGCTTTCAAATAGCCCCCAACCCAAATCTTGATCATTCCCAAATAAATATATATCCTCCCAAAAGTCGATAGAAAGCTATCGATAATGTATGCTATAAGTTATCCCATTCTCAACATGCCTTCACAATCCGCATACAAGAAATAGCCCGCATATGGGGACATCTAGCCCCAAAACCTTAGGAACACCAAAATTTCCATACCTGAACTCAACTACGCTTATCGAATGGCTGAAAGATCACTCTCATCCCATCATTTTACTGAAGCACCCATATAAATTTTCCGGTCGCGTAACAAAACTTGAACCTCAAAAGCCTCAAAACCCAGTAATCACCATGCCACTAGCCACGCACCCGCAAACCAAAACTCAAGGGTATTTCCTAAAGTGCACGTTCTTCACATATGATATCCAATAATACCAACCTTCTATTAACTTCTGATATCCATTTAGGAGAAAACCATAATGTACAACGTATTCCTTATGCCCATAGCAGCCAGCTGACTCAAGCTGTTGCCGAAACTATCGAGAACTCCCCGAGAATCGTCCGTACGCACTTAAACCATTAGTACCACATCTTCCCAACTCAATCGAGCCACATAAACTTTCCAACCTAAGAATACTTCCACAAATGCTGGTAGGGAATTCGCATTCAAAAAGGACCAACGACTTTCATTGCTATGCTGACCAAACACCACAGAGCTGACCCATTTCTTTGGTTACTCCTATTCTTTCCTCTGAGTTAACACTTCTACCTATCGATACACAACTACCCCAACCAAAAATCATTGCAGAAAATCTTAGTACAAGCCACGTAGCTCAGAAACTCATAAACCACCGTATCTCCCTTGAAGCACCCCATGATTCCCTGACCGAGATGCCCACGCTGAATAGACCTTCTATGAATCTGAAGCTATTTCTTTGACCCCCTTTTGACACTGAAATGAAAATACATTAATGACGTAGAAACACCATAAGTGCCAACATCATCCCATGCAAGATCTTATATCTTAGTCATATACAAATTCTGGGAACCTTCCAATACCATCTATATACATTTCTTAGGCCAAAATTGAGGTAACTCCTGACACTGCAATCTGAATGCTGCTAGTGGACTCCCCCACTTGGTCTGAAGCCATAGAAAACAACATCTGATGATCCGCAACACCAATCAGAAGGTACTCAATTCATCCACTAAGCACATGTGCATTCTCGTGACCGTCAAACTCGCTTCCTTTAGTGCCTTGAATGACAATATGTACCTTCCACAAAGTAGAAATCTCATATGAAACACATATTCTCCAATACCACCAACTATCCTCAATCCACATCCACCTCATGACCCCGCCACAATCTCTACGGCTAGTCAACCAATTAAACCTTCCCAAGCTCGTACTCATCCACCAGATGCCGGAACCCGCTGCACCTCCATGTGAACAACTGAATAGTCTCTCAATACCTTGTATCTTCAGTCTGGACAACACGTTGAAACAATGTATGAGCATCCCTGACTCCCTCGTAGCCCGTTTGTAGCATCACGAACCACTAGCACATAACGGACATTGAGAGCACAATATCATACATGAGTGGATGTAAAAGAACATAAGTTATATGCTTCGAGCTGAATCAGTATCGCACAATAAGGAATGAAAGAAAGGATATTATCCTAATAGTTCTGTAGCATCTCGAAGATAAGTACAGACGTCTCTGTACCAATTCGCAAGACTCTACTAAACCTGCTTAAGTAGCACCTATGAACCTAGAGATCTGATACCAACTTGTCACGACCCAAAATCCCTCCGAAGGAGTCGTGATGGCACCTAGTCTCTAAGACTATGTAAGCCTAACATTAATATAAATAACGACAATATTTACTAACTTCGAACAATTCCGAAATAGAAATCTCTAAACAATTTATAATCCCAAAACCGGTAGTACAAGTCATAAGCCTTTCTAGGAGTAGTAGTACAAAATGAATACATCACTGTTCCAAAACAAAAGGAAACAATGGAAATAAGTACAATAGAAGGTGACTCCGAGACCTGCGAACGCAGAGCTTGTTTACCACAAGTCTCCACAGCAACAATCTGCATAGCTACTAACGATCAAATACCTGGATCTGTACAAAAATGTACATAAGTGTAGTATGAGCACACCACATCGGTGCCTAATAAGTATCAAGACTAACCTTGGTGGAGTAGTGACGAGGAACAATCAAGACACCTACTGGTCTAATAAGCTGAACAAGATATGATAATAAACTAACAAGATAAAGATAACAAAGCAATGCTAATCTAATAGCGGGAAGAAATCAAATTACAAACAGTACAGGCGATAAGGGGAAAACACGGATGGTACCGAAAAGTAAGAAAGTAAATTAACACCAACATAGCTGGAACACAGACAAGTAAAAATGTGCTCAAATGAAGAAGGCGATGTTAACTCAATCAATCACACCATTTCTAATAAACAATCCCAACCATCTCAATCCTCGGTGTTCATATCATAAATCTCAATTTCCAAAGCCTTAGCACACATGGCACCTTGTGCCCACATATTTCCATCTCACTTTGCACAATAAAATCCACGTACTACCCAAAACATAATGTCCGCAACCAATGCAACTAAGACGCCCAAGGAGTCTCATTTATATAACATAAAATAAATTTTTAGTTTCTAAACCAATTAGGAAACCAGTGAGAAAAGAGGAAGTTATTTTTTTTTTGAAATCATTTGAATTAAGAAAATACCCTTTTCAAATAAAATACAACATCAAATAAGCTATTGCCTTTAATATAGGATTTATTAAATTAAAACTTAATAGAAAGTCCCTTTTAAGTAAGATCAAATCTCAAACGAGTTAAGAAAATTTAATTGAGAAACTAATTGAAATAAAATATAACAATTATTGGAATTTGAATTATTGAAATGTATATATATAGATATACGGCGAGTTCAAATTTAAAAGGTCATACAAAGTAGTGTAATACTAATTCCTTTATTTTAAATCACTATATTACTAACAACTTAGTAGGACAGGAGGAAATATTCAACGTAGTAAATTTACTCGAAAAATAATTCACCAGAGTAATACTTTCAGGAAAAGAATTCAAGGAACAACGGCAAGTCAAACTCAATGTTAATAACCCGATCCGCAAAGCTCAGTGGAACCCGAAATACAAATTATCATGTAAAAAAGAACTAGTTTCTTATCAGTATCCAGCTATAACTAATCCCTAAATGAAATGTAAAACTACCGAATAACTTGCACAGTCAGAAAGGAACGCATAAGTACGTATATTTATGCGGCGTGGATCCCGATCCCACCAATCCTCCTTTATTACTCCTTAACAATTACATTAATAGTAAATGATATATATATATATATATATATAATATGTGGCGTGCCACCCGATCCCACCAATCCTCCCTTATTCCTCCTTAACAATTACAATAACAGTAAATAATATTTAATATGTATAAATATATATGTTGCGGCGTGCAACCCGATCCCACCAATCCTTCCTTCTTCCTCCTTTACAATTACAATAACAGTAAATAATATATAATATGTATATATAAATATATGTTGCGGCGTACAACCTGATCCCACCAATCCTCTCGTATTCCTCCTTAACAATTACAATAACAGTAAATAATATTTAATATGTTGCGGCGCGCAACCCGATCCCACCAGTCCTCTGTTATTGCTTCTCAATATATCGCCCTTATTCCTCTTGTTGAGGCATGCAACCCGATCCCACATCTCCACCCTTATTACTCCTGTTGCGGCGCGCAACCCGATCCCACCAAACATTAGTTTAAATCAACAACAACAACCAATCCACAACTCAATTACCAGAATTTCTACTACCAAGAGTATGAGTACATGACAATAAGAGAATCACGTAAAAATCAAAGGAATACAACAACCTTTACAAAAACAACAAGACATGTAAGGCACGTGATAACTACACAGGTAATCACAACAATTTAGACATGTAGCATATATGCACAGAGTCATAGAGGAACTCACAATTAAGAAGTAACAAAACAACAAGGAAGGCAATAACTTCAACTAAGGCAAATAAGGCCAAACAACGAGCAAGAGGTAAATAGATACTAACAATACCATATAGAGCATGTAATTGTAGCCTAACAACAAGATACCACATATTATGACAATTTGATCAAAGGCATGGAAAAAGACTAGACAATCTAACCGTCCAACACCACATATAAATTGTGTACTCACTCGTCACCTTGCGTACACAACTTTCACATATCCAGATAGCACAAGTGACTCAATTCCTAAAGGGTGGTTTCTTCCACACAAGGTTAGGCAAGATACTTACCTCAATAGCGTAAAATACTACTTTGGGATGCCCTCGTCTCTGGAATCGGTCTCCAAAATCTCCGAATCTAACCATAATCATATTAATACCATCAACATAGACTAATGAATCGAATTCCACAATAAAAACTACAAGATATGCCAAAAATCCAAAATCGGCCAAAACCCTGACCCCGGGCCCACATCTCGAAACAAGTAAAAATGATATAATTAGAAACCATGTTCCCTTCCGAGTCTAACCATATGAAATTGGTCAAAATCGGACTCCGTTTGGTCCTTCAAATCCTTACCTCAAACCCTCTAAAACTCAAGTCCTAACTCCCTCAATTTCACTTTGAAATCATCAATCAAATCCCAAAAACGAAGATGGATTCATGAAATATAACCAAAACCGAGTAGAGAACACTTACTCCAATCCATATGGTGAAAATCGCCTCAAAAATCGCCCAAATGAGAGATCCTCAACTCAAAATATGACCGAATGAACAAACCCTTATTTTATATATTTTTTGCCAGCTATTCTGCCTCATTTCTTGTGCCAAATAATCTTGAAACTCGCTTTTTATGCCTCCAATAGATTCCTTGTGAAATAATAATTAAGTTAGGCTTTTGATTCACTCAATTTTACCTTATAATGAAAGCGATATGTTGGTTTCAATATTTTCAAATAGTGCAGATTTTTAAATACGCCGCCAGTGGCAATTCCGTAATTAATCGGAAATAACTGACAACCTAATTCTTAGTTAAATGACTATAAAATCCTCATACGATGTCCAAATTCGATGATTGTTTTTGGTACGGGTCCGTAATTACGATACGAATCTAATGCGTCAAGCATAAAAGAAATCGGATCTCATTTGTTTAATATGATATCATTTATGCTTGAAGAAACGGCGCCGAAACATATCAAATTAACTCGGAATGAACTCAAATTTTGCACACAAGTCCTAATACATCATACAGAGATAGTTGTTCCCCCAAACTATTGAGTGAAGTGCAAATTCTCAAAACGACCGATCGAGTCGTTACAAGAACAGCTTTAGGAATTGCTAGCTAAGGGGTTTATCAGACCGAGTGTATCGCCTTGGGGTGCTTTAGTGTTATTTGTGAAGAAGAAGGATTGGACTATTTGGATGTGTATTGAATACCGCCAGTTGAACAAAGTTACCGTCAAGAACAAGTACCTGTTGCCGCGCATCGATGATTTGTTTGACCAGTTACAGGGTGCTAGGGTGTTTTCTAAGATCGACCTGATATCGGGATATCATCACTTGAGGATTCGGGACTCAGATGTTCCGAAGACTTCCTTCCGTACTAGATATGGTCATTACGAGTTCCTAGTGATGTCCTTTGGCTTGACTAATGCCCCAACAACATTTATGGATTTGATGAACAAGGTGTCCATGCCTTATATTGATTCCTTTGTCATTGTCTTCGTTGATGACATCTTGATCTACTCACGTATCCTGGGGGAAAACGAGCAACATTTGAGAGTAGTGCTCCAGACCTTGCGGGAACAAAAATTATATGCTAAGTTCTCCAAGTGTGAGATTTGGTTAGATTCTATAGCATTCTTGGGACATGTGATGTCCGGAGAGGGTATCAAGGTGGATCCTAAGAAGATTGAGGCAGTTCCGAGTTGGCCACGCCCTACTTTAGCAACCGATTTCAGGAGTTTCTTGGGATTGGCAGGTTATTATCGTCAGCTTGTAGAGGGCTTTTCATCCATTGTAGCCCCTCTGACTAGGTTGACCTAGAAGGGTGCCCCGTTTCGATGGTCTGACGAGTGCGAGGCGAGCATTCAGAAGCTCAAGACAACTTTGACCACAACACCAGTTCTAGATGTATACATTTTATTGCGATGGTTCACGCGTTGGCTTAGGATGTTTATTGATGCAGGAGGGGCGAGTTATTGCATATGCTTCACGCCAGCTGAAGATTCATGAGAAGAACTACCCCGTGCACAATTTGGAGTTGGTAGCGATTGTTCATGCTCTTAAAATTTGGAGGCATTACTTGTATGGAGTGTCTTGTGAGGTTTATACAAACCATCACAGCTTACAACACCTGTTCAAGAAAAGGGACCTTAATTTGAGGCAGCGTAGATGGCTTGAGTTACTAAAGGATTATGAAATCACCATTCTTTATCATCCCAGCAAGGCGAATGTGGTTGCAGACGCTTAAGCAGGAATGCAGAGAGTATGGGTAGCTTGGCATTCATTTCAGCGGAGGAGAGGCCACTAGACCTGGACATTCAGTCCTTGGCTAACAGACTTGTGAGGCTGGATATTTTAGAGCCCAGTCGAGTTGCTGCGTGTGTTGTTGCTCAGCTTCATTATTGGGGCAGATCAAGGCTCGACAGTTCGATGATCCGCACTTGGTAGTTCTAAGAGAGATGGTACTACAGGATGGTGCCAAGGAGGTTACTATTGCCGAGGATGGTGTTCTGCGTCTTCAGGGTCGCCTATGTGTTCCTAATGTTGATGGCCTGAGCGAGAGGATTCTAGAGGAGGAACACAGTTCACGGTATTCTAGTTATCCGGGGGCTACGAAGATGTATCGTGACCTGAGGCAGCACTACTGGTTACGGCGGATGAAGAAAGACATAGTGGAGTATGTGGCTAGATGTTTAAATTCCCAAATGGTTAAGTATGAGCACCAGAGGCTAGGAGGCCTACTCCAGTCGATGCCTATACCTGAGTGGAAATGGGAGCGCATCACTATGGACCTTGTAGTTGGGTTGCCGCGGACCTTACGGAAGTTTGATGCGGTTTGGGTTATTGTAGACAGGTTGACCAAGTCAGCACAATTTATTCCAATGGCCACTACTTATACTTCAGAGAGGTTGGCTCAGATCTACATCCGGGAGATAGTCCGGTTGCATGGTGTGCCTGTGTCCATCATATCAGATAGGGGTCCTCAGTTTACCTCGCATTTTTGGAGAGCCATACAGAGTGAGTTGGGCACCCGTGTAGAGCTCAGCACAGCATTTCACCCTCAGACCGACGGGCAGTCGGAGCCGATAGTTCAAATATTGGAGGACATGCTCAGAGCATGTGTGATTGACTTTGGAGGCAGTGGGATCAGTTCTTGCCCTTGGCCGAGTTTGCGTACAACAACAACTATCATACTAGCATTGAGATGGCTCCATTTGAGGATTTAAATCGTCGGCGATGCCGTTCTCCCGTCGGGTGGTTTGTGCCTAGCGAGGCTAAGCTATATGGTACTTACCTGGTAAAGGATGCCTTGGAAAAGGTAAAGCTGATTCAAGAGAGTCTTCTCATAGCACAGTCCAGACAGAAGAGTTATGCGGATCAGAAGGCGCGTGATGTATCATTTATGGTCGGCGAGAAGGTTCTCTTGAAAGTCTCACCGATGAAGGGTATTATGAGATTCGGTAAGAAGGGCAGGCTAAGCCCGAGGTTAATAGGTCTGTTTGAGGTGTTGAGGCGAGTTGGGGAGGTTGTTTATGAGCATGCTTTACCTCCCAGCTTATCAGGAGTTCATCCGGTTTTCAATCTGTCTATGCTCTGGAGGTACCACGCCGACTCATCTCATGTGTTAGACTTCAATACTATTCAGTTAGACTAGAGGTTGGGCTACGAGGAGGAGCCAGTTGCCATTATTGTTAGGCAGGAGCGCCAGTTGAGGTCTAAGAGGGTTTCCGCCATGAAGGTCCATTGGAGGGGCCAACTAGCCGAGGAGGCGACTTGGGAGTCCAACGAAGACATGCAGAGCAGATATCCACACTTATTCAGCACTCCAGGTATGATTCTAGGCCCGTTCGAGGACGAACGTTTGTTTAAGAAGTGGAGAATGTAACGACCCGACCGGTCATTTTTCTTTTTAGAACCCCGTGCTCCTAAATAAGACTTTTCGTACTTGCTTTTTCTGGTTTATGACTTGCGGGGATGGTTGGTTCAGGATTTGGAAGAGTTTGGGTTGGAATTGGAACACTTAGTTCCTTAAGGTTGGCCTTAAAGGCAAAGTTTGACTTCGGTCAACATTTTTTAGTAAAAAACCTCAGAATCGGGATTTGAAGGTTCCAATAGGTTCGTATGATGATTTCGGACTTGGGCATATGTTCGGAATGGGGTTTGGATAACTGTTGGTTGATTTCCCAATGCACACGCAAGTGTACGTGGTCGACAAGTAATATAGGAATTGAAGTCCAGATATCGTACCCACAGGGACTTGTGATTAACTATCCACTNTAAGTGTTCCTATATTACCCTATACACTTCCGAATCCCAAACCACCCGTCCCCACAAGTCATGAATCACAAAAAGCCGCTATAGGAAGTCTTATTTAGGGTAACGGGATCCGAATTTGCAAAACGACCGGTCGGGTCGTTACATTCTCCACCTCTTAAACAAACGTTCATCCTCAAACGGGTCTAGAATCATACCTGAAGTGCTGAATAAGTGTGGATATCTGCTCCGCATGTCCTCCTCGGACTCCCAAGTCGCCTCCTCAACTGGTTGGCCTCTCCACTGGACCTTCACCGCAGAAACTCTCTCGGACCTCAACTGGCGGTCCTGTCTATCAATAATGGCAATTGGCTCCTCCTCGTAGCCCAATCTCTCATCCAACTGAATAGTGCTGAAATCAACCACGTGAGAGAAGTCGGCATGATACCTCCGGAGCATGGATACATGAAAGACCGGATGGACTCCCGATAAGTGGGGAGGTAGAGCAAGCTCATAGGCAACCTCTCCAACATGCCTCAATACCTCGAAAGGACCTATAAACCTCGGGCTTAGCTTGCCCTTTTTCCCAAATCTCATAATGCCCTTCATCGGCGAAACCTTCAGCAGAACCTTATCTCCCTCCATATATGACACGTCACGTGCCCTTTGATCCGCGCAGCTCTTCTGTCTGGACTGTGCTGTGCGAAGCCTCTCTTGAATCAACTTCATCTTCTCCAAGGCATCTCTCACCAGGTCCGTGCCATATAACTTAGCCTCGCTAGGCTCAAACCACCCGATTGGAGAACGACATCGCCGACCATATAAAGCCTCAAATGGAGCCATCTCAATGCTGGACTGATAACTATTATTGTAAGCAAACTCGGCCAAAGGCAAGAACTGCTCCCACTGACCCCCAAAATCAATCACACATGCTTTGAGCATGTCCTCCAATATCTGAACTGTACGCTCCGATTGACCATCAGTCTGCGGATGAAATGTTATGCTGAGGTCTATCTGAGTACCCATATCTTTGTGCAATGCTCTCCAGAAGTGCGAGGTGAACTGAGGACCTCGATCTGATATAATGGACACTGGCACACCATGCAACTGGACTATCTCTCGAATGTAAATCTGGGCTAGCCTGTCAGAAGTATAAGTAGTACACACCGGAATAAAATGCGCTGATTTGGTCAATCTATCCACAATGACCGCGTCAACCTTCCGCAAGGTCCGAGGCAACCCAACCACGAAGTCTATAGGGATGCGCTCCCACTTCCACTCAGGAATGGACATCTGCTGAAGTAGGACTTCTGGCCTCTGATGCTCATACTCAACCTGCTGGCAGTTAAGACACTTAGCCACATACTCCACAATGTCTTTCTTCATCTGCCTCCACCAGAAATGTTGCTTCAGATCACGATACATCTTCGTAGAACCAGGATGAACAGAATACCGTGAACTGTGTGCCTCTTCTAGAATACTCTGCCTCAAGCCATCAACATTAGGAACACACAACCGACCCGAAGTCTCAGAACACCATCCTCGCCAATAGTAACCTCCTTGGCACCACCCTGAACCACTGTCTCCCGTAGCTCTGCCAAGCGTGGATCATCATACTACTGAGCCTTAATCTCCCCCAATAACGAAGACTGAGCCAATACATGTGTAAGAACTCGGCGAGGCTCTGAAAGATCTAATCTCACCAAGCGATTAGCCAGGGACTGAATGTCCAAGGCAAGAGGTCTCTCCTCCACTGCAATGAAAGTCAAACTACCCATACTCCCCGCCTTCCTGCTCAAAGCATCTGCTACTACATTCGCCTTACCCGGATGATAAAGGATGGTGATATCATAATCCTTCAGCAACTCAAGCCACCTGCGCTGCCTCAAATTAAGATCCCTTTGCTTGAACAAGTGCTAAAAGTTGCGGTGGTCTGTATAAACCTCACAAGACACCCCATACAAGTAATGCCTCCAAATCTTAAGAGCATGAACAATCGCTGCCAACTCCAAATCGTGCACCGGATAATTCTTCTCATGAACCTTCAGCTGGAACGAAGCATAAGCAATAATTGTCCCTTCATGCATCAACACACACCCTAAGCCAACACGTGAAGCGTCGCAATACATTGTGTACATCCCAGAACCGGATGGCAATACCAGAACTGGTGCATAAGAAGTATCGGAGAAAGAATTCACCAACGGGGGAAACCATAACCTTAGACCTTTAATAT
>ML411514.1:1994-31471 GCA_005239525.1 Nicotiana knightiana
AGGGGAGGGTTAAATGATTATAAAAAACTTTTATATGTAGTTGACTAGTTTACCAATTAGTCGGCTGGAAATGAAAACAGGATAATAGTAAATGCAGAAATAAAATGTAGGAAATAAAGACCAGAATTTTTAATCTGGTTCAGATTCAATGTGAATCCTAGTCCAGTCCCCTTGGGTTGTAAGGGAGCTCTCTTTCAATGATCGATATTTCTTGAGTACATAATAGATGATGTAGCTTTACACCAACAACTTAATCTCTATATCTCTTTTCTTTTTGTAATACAATGCCTCATCAATATTTGTCTCTTTTTATTTTCTCACTAATTACACAACAGATCTAACATAACTACAATGCTTGTTTAGAGTAGAACAAAAAGAGTGATGATGGTTCATTCAAAGTATATATTTTTCAGGTCCGGAACATCTGTATATATACTTTCCATGAGGCGTTCGAGATTCTTGAGAGATTGCAAACCTAAGGGAGTTGATCCTCGAAAGGAATCATGAATTGATTCTTTCCAAGAATAAGGTCAAATTCTCGTTGATCTTCCTTGATTTATGATCTTGACGAGCTTTCTATCTGCTAGGCATATATTTGTGTTACTTCAGGCGTATCCGCTAGATCCCTTGATTTCTGGCTTCATTGGTTTTCAGTGATCTTCTTCCAGTAATAGTTTCTGTCAATCTCTAATTGATTATTCTTGCCGGATATCTAATGATTTTTCCTTTTTTATTACTGATCATTGATTCTTTTCCTTCTTTGCTTTTGGATCCTCCGTTAATATATTATTTTGATCTATTCCTCATTGGTATTGCTTCTTGAATCCTTATTCCTTGTTATCATACACCAAATATAACATTTTATTTTACATCATTGAAACTTATAATTAACAATCTCATCCTTTTTGACGATGAAAAAAATAATATATATATATAAACAATAGTTGACTTCCATGTAGTTCCTGTAGTCGACTCTCCCTCAATGAGTGCTGCATAATTCAATCGACTCCCCCTCAACAAGTACGCTGCGAACTGTTATGTTCTTAAGTCGACTTCTATAATGTATCTGCAATGTACAGTTCTTTCTCCCCCTTTTTGACATCAGCAAAGAGAGGATATACAGATACTAAAACAAGCAATGTAAAGACAGTCACATCCTAGGCAATCATTATAGATACTAAAGAAGGCATTATAGGCATGCAGAGTTTTAGCAGAAATAAGAAAAAGTATGCAATGACTGTTTATCCAGTCCAAAATAGCAAAACACAAAAAAAATTATTTGAAACTTTCACAACTACCGACACAAGAAGTAAATAAGAGTGTTGCAAATCGCCTCCTTCAATCGTTCAAAGCTGGCATTGGCTGAAACTGTTACCCCATCAATCCTGTCATGAACTTCCTTGAATGCTTTGACTGCATTTTCTCCAAGTCTAAGAATTTTAACCTTCATCTTTGAAACATCAGACCATGACTCCTTGGAGATTGTATGGATGTCCCCAACAGTGGACTGAGTGGAAGCAAGAAGATCCTTGATGATGGTCAGCTTGTTGTCGATGGAAGTTAGTTTCTTAGCAAGATCAGGATCATCACTTACGTTGTGATGAGAAACAGAGGCTTTGGTCTTGGGATCAGGTTGAACGTTCTTGGCTTCACCTTCCCGTTTCTTCACCCAGGAGCCCTTTGCACACATATAACCTATACTATCAAACGCTCTAGAATTGTAGGATATTGAAACAAAGACAAAAGGGTATTCCAAGATAGAGATGTTGTGGGCTTCCAATATATGAATGATAGGATCATCAGCACTTTCTATCATAAAATATGACCCAAGAGGACAATTTAATCTTGAGTTTGGTCACAAGACAGTAAACAAGAAATGTATCTCGTTAAGAGAAGGTGGATAATGATCCAGTATGAGGAAGAAGAGTGGTTGCAATAATGTGGGCCAGAACTCGAATTTTCTAAACTAACATCACTGGGGCCTAACTGGTTAGGGAGTAAATTAGATGGACACTCCGCAATACATCGGTGTGCTTGATCAAAAGAAACTTCAAAATTATCAGGCCAAATATTCTTGAAAAGCATGGGAAAACCAGAACACTTATACTGAAAAATTGAGTCGAACATGGCACAATCAAGAACAATGCGTTTACCTAAAACTAGGGATTCCAACTTATCAGACTTGCTAGAGAAAATATTTGCACAAAACATTCTCGCTAAGGGTTTATAGACTTTGGGAGGGAGTACAGAGAGAAATTTTGACCATTCTTGAAAGACAAACAAATTCTTTACCTTGAAATTGAGGGCCTCCATGTCGTCAAGGTCGACTACTCTTCCATGAGCTATGGGCTTGTCTCTCAAAACAACAAAGAAATCCCTGTTTGGGGTATCCCATAAATTGAGATCTGCTCTGGAGACTTCAAGAGGTCTATTTTGGATTTCTTGGGAGTAAGGGATTCATAGGGGTCTTTCATAGGCCTTTTCCCTAGGGCTTTTTCTCCTAAGTGATGAGAGTGATCTAATAGTTCTGCCCGAGAAGAGACAAACCCTTCTGAGTGGTTAAGACCCTATATCTACTGGTTCTGGGGGCTAAGAAGAGGGTTTTTTCTTGGAGCGAGTATTTTTTCTAGTGGAGGTAGATGTATTTTTGGATTGTAGCCATTGAAAGACTGTTGGGAAGGAGTTTGAATGATTTTTGAGTGATACGAACAATGGAGACTAAGATGAGTGGTTCAGATTTTAAAAAGGCGGAATTTTGACAGTTGAGTGCGGGAACGGAAAGGGTGTCAGTGAAAGGTCATGATGATTGATTTCCTTTCTTGAAAGCGGCAACTGATAGGAAAAGAGAGGGAAATCGGAGGCTCTAATTTAATGAGTACTTACTATACCTGTTAATCGGGTCGGGCTGGCAACGGGCCAGTTCAGCCTGGGTCAGCCCGATATTGTAGGGGGTGGGGACGTGCTGATGAGGGTTGGGCAGGGGGCGGGCTAGGACAAACATTTTTTGGTAACCGGTGCACCGGAACCCTGTTAGCCCGGTTACCCATTACCGGGTTTTTATCAGGCTACAAATCGGTCCAGCCCGGTTACCGTTTGAAAATTTTTATTTTTATTTTTATTTTTTGATCATTGCCAACGGTCAAATTCAAAAATGACCGTTGGGCAACTTCCATTTTTTGCAGAAATGGCCATTTCGGCCTACCCTTTAAGAAAATAGCCCCATTCCTAATAATTGATAAATTATAATTTTAACCTTTTAAAAACTATAAATAGCCCCCCTTCTTCTTCATTTTTTCTCACAATCTACTCTCTTACTACTGTAATTCTCTCTTGATAATATTGATTATTGCTCTTGAAATTCTCAATTACTTATTATTTTAAGTTTCATCAAATATTTAATTATTTACTCAAGTATTCAAATGAAGTTTGATATCAAATTTAGTGCGGCATCCAGAATCTCGGTACACTCGTTCCATATCTTCATCTTATTTGGTGTATATTCTTATTTTATTATTTAGAATTATTAATTTAATTTATATAATAAATATATTTAGAGCAGCCAATAAAGCATGCACTAGTAGGGGTGGTAGTACTAAGAAAACTTCTAAAAAATCAAAAGGTGGTGATGGTTCTTCTAATAGCTTTACACATATTTTTGAAAGTTCACTCGAAAATTTAAATGTAGATTATGAGAGACTTCAATATGTTATGGTATAGATGATGATTTAGATGATAATTTTGATGATACTCAATCACCTGATAATCTTGAAACACCACCAGCTACACCTGTGTAACGACCCGGTCTGTCGTTACGTAAAAACATGCATTATAATTTCTGTTATTGTCTTGTTATAGATTGGTTATTCTATTATTGATGTGCTAGAGTTGATAGGCTTGAAACCGGAATAGTTATATGAGAATTTAGTCACTTAGTCCTTAAAAATAGCCTTAAAATGAGAAAAGTCAACTAAGAGTTGACTTATTGAGAAACGACCTCAGAATGCGGATTTTATGGCTTGGATAGCTTCGTTAGGTGATTTGGGACTTAGGAATGTGTTCGAAATAGTTTTGTGATGTCCGGTGTAGAATTAGGCTTGAATTGGCGAAAGTTAGTTTTGGCGATTTTCGGACGGCAGTGGAAAATAGGCTATCGGGGTCGGAATGGAATTCCGACAGTTGGAACAGGTTTGTAATTCCATTTTGGATGTGTCAAAAAAATGTTAGGTCAATTGGAGTTGTTTAGATGGTTTCAGCATCATTGGTGAATTTTAGAAATTTCAAAGTTCTTAGGCTTGAATCCAATGTAAATTTGGTGTTTTGATGTTAATTTTGGTGTTGTGAGAGTTAAAATAAGTTTGAAAGATGTTATGAGATGTGTTGGTAACTTTGGTTGGGGTCCCGAGGGGCTCGGTATTGATATCGGGTGGTTAACGGGTATTTTTGTCCTTAGGAACCTACTGAAAAATCTGGTGTTCTGTTGCTGGTGTCCTTGTACGCGATCGCAGGGATACATTCATAATTGCATAGTGAAAATTGTGAGGGGCAGGATTTTACTCTCTGCGATCGCATAGGTGTGTTCGCGATCGCAGAGGTTGAGATGTTTGAGCAGTGCGATCGCGTGGGGATAAGGAAGGCACGTGGGGCAAGGTCGATTGTTCTTCGTGATCGCGTTAGGGGATCTGCGATCACGTGGGGTTGAAGAGTGGTGCTACGCGATCGCGACTGGGAGTTCGCGATCGCGGTGAAGGAATCACTAGGCATAATTAATTAAACCCTTCCGCGACTTAACCCTTATTTTACACCATTCTTGTACGGGAAAAAGCTTTGGGGACGAATTTTGAAGAGGAAAATCCTTGCTCTTCATAGAGGTAAGTATTTTCATTACTAAAACTCGGTTATGGATGATTATAGAACATAAAACCAGTGTAAATTCGTGGTAAAACAGTAGAAAAATGGGATTTTGGGGCTTGAGAATAAGAGTCCTTTAGGGGTCTATTTGAGGGGTCAAACGAACTCCGATTTTGGTGTTCTTTATACGAAAGGAATCGTGGGAGGATGAAGAAAAATTTTCTGAGTTTCGGGACGCGGGCCTGGGGGTCGGGTTTTGACAAGTTTCGAATTTTTGGGTGAATTTCGATATTTTCAATTAGAAATTGTTCCTTAAGCATCTATTGATGACAAAAATATGAACTTGGTAGATTTGGAGCACTCGGAGCCCGAATTTAGAGGCAAGGGCATTGCAGAGTAGTGTATTAGCCGGTTTTGAGGTAAGTAACGCTTCCAAACTTGGAACTGAGGGTTCGAAACCCCAAACTATTTGATAATTGCTGTTAATTAAGGTGACGCACCTGCCAAGTGACGGGCATGCGGGCGTTTACCGAATTTTTGTAGCCTGGCTCATCCCATGGCATTATCTACTGGTTATCCGAGATTGATATTGTACTGTGAAGGTGGTAATTACCTGAAACGAAATGGAAATCATGCTAAGTATAAATGTTAAGGCTTCACGCCGATGTGTTTAGACCGGAATGTTTGATTATTGATGTCTCTATTTGTGATAATTGCTTTCATGTACTCAGTCCTGTTATAGTATATGTTCATGCCTTAGTCTCGTAAGTTTCTAGTTTATTCTATATTATCATTGGTTTGGGCTGCATTGCATATGCTAGAGCATTTTAAGTGAGACTGGAAGGTATTGACCGAGTGAGGCCTGGAGCCTGGTTTTGAGACAGTTATGAAGTCGGACTGCACACCACAACGATCCTGAAATCATGCTTCGTTGGCTTGATATAGCGCTTGGGCTGGAAGGAGCCCCTCCGGAGTTTATACACCCCCAGTGAGCGCACAGATATTCCGGAGATGAATTTCTCCGTGGTCATTATGTTCCGGAGATGGATTTCTCCGTGTTTATTATGTTCCGGAGATGGATTTCTCCGTGGGGGCTGGATTGGACTTTTTCCTCAGTACTTAGTGACTGTGTCACTTGTGTTTATGTAACATCCGGGATGGACTTCCCTGGGCCTGAAGGCCGTATTCTAGTGCTGAGTGGACCACCTTATGAGAGCTTTATTAATGAGTACACATCATTCATTGTTTTATATGCATTCATGATAGTATGTAGAGTTATAGACATATCTTGATCCATCGTGTTTATTTCCTGATATATTACTGTCACGCCAAATTTATATACTATTGTTTGAATTGTCGGAGGTTTAGTCCGTCACTACCTCTCAGCCCGTAGTTTGGTTTCGTTACTACTGAGTTGGTGTACTCACGTTACCCCCTGCACCTTGTGTGCAGATCCAGGTACGGAGGAATTCAGCTCGGGTTAGGGAGCATAACAGTTTCATCAGGGTTGACGAGGTAGCAGCTGGCGACCGTGATCTCGTCTTCTCTTTCCCTTCTACCTGTCGTATTTATTTTCAGAATCTGTTAGACCTTTCTTTTGATTGTATTAAGTATTAGGAGCTCATGACTGTGTGACACTGGATCCAGGATTAGTAGGATTTGGTCTTTTGAATTTTATAAACTGGTTTTCCCAAAATACTGGATTTATTATTATTATTGTTATTGATTTCAGTATTTGTTAAAAAGGGGCATTTCATGGGAATTTGTATTTAGTTAGATAAAATGGGTGGCTTGCCTGGTTCCACGACACGCGCCATCACGACTCCAGAAATGGGTCGTGACAAGTTGGTATCAGAGCGCTAGGTTAAATAGGTCTCACCAGTCATGAGCAGGTTTAGTAGAGTATTGCGGATCGGTACGGAGACGTCTGTACTTATCTTCGAGAGGCTGCAGAGCCTTTAGGAAAAACCTCACATTCTTTGAATTCTGTCGTGCGACTCTGTTGAACTCTGAAACTAAACTTCTGTTGTTTTCATTCTCTCACAGATGGTGAGGACTCGTGCTAATGATAGTGGCGACCAGATCCCTGCAGGACCAGCCCGAGGTCGAGGCCGTGGTTGCGGTCGTGGCATAGGGAGGGGTACAGCCCGCACAGCAGCCGGGGCAGCACCTGTGGACCCTCCCGTTACTCAGGAGCAGATCCCCGTAGCTGAGATTCCAGCGGGGTAGACTCAGGCACCAGCAGTGCCCATTGTGATTCGGGGTCTTCAAGAGACCCTAGCCCAGATTTTGGCGGTGTGCACCAGCTTGGCACAGGCCGTCTCTATGTCCACTACTGCTACTACTTCTCAGGCCGGGGGAGGCATCCAGACTCCAGCTGCCCGGACACCTTAGTAGGTCACCCAGGGACTTCAGACACCTGGGGCAGCCCCAGTGCAGCAGATTGCTCCGGTACAGGATTATGTGGTCCCAACTTTAGCTGATGATGAGCAGCGTAGGTTGGAGAGGTTCAGTAGGCTCCAGCCTTCTACTTTTAGTGGTACAGAGGGCGAGGATGCCCAGGCCTTCTTGGAAAAATGTCAGAGGATACTTCGTACTGCAGGGATATTAGAGGTCAGTGGGGTTCCATTCACTACCTTCCAGTTTTCAGGAGCTGCACTTGCTTGGTGGGAGGCATATGAGAGGCGCAGACCCGCTGACGCAGCGTCCCTTACATGGCACCAGTTCTCCATTCTCTTTCTGGAGAAGTATATACCACCGTCTCGTAGAGAGGAGCTGCGCAAGGAGTTCGAGCAGTTGCGTCAGGGAGACATGACCGTGACGCAGTATGAGATGAGGTTCTCTGAGTTAGCCCGTCATGCCATCTAGCTAGTTCCCAAAGATAGGGAGAGGATTCGGAGATTTGTTGATGGTCTTTCTTACTAGCTGCGGGTTTTTCTAACCAGGGAGAGGGTATCTGGTGCTTCTTTTGAGGAGGTAGTTGACATAGCCAGGGAGATTGAGTCAGTGCACCGCCAAGGGCGTGTTGAGAGGGAGGCCAAGAGGCCTCGAGGTTCTGGTAATTATAGTGGTGATCACTTGGGAGGTCAGTCTCGACACAGCAAAGGCAGACCATTGAGGCCTCCTCCGCCAGCCCGTCCAGCTTACAGTGGTGCTTCATCAGGACACGGTCCCTGTAGCTCTCATCCGGACCGTTCCTCATTCAGCGCACTTCCAGCCCAGAACTCATCTCAGCTACCATCAGTTCAGGGTTCCTCAGCACATGGTTCTTCTAGCAGCTACCCAGGTCCCAGGGCTTCCCTTCAGTCCCCATCACCAATTGCTGGTAGAGGTTGTTTCGATTGTGGGGATCTGGGTCACATCAAGAGGTATTGTCCCGCCTTACCGGTAGTTCATTTCAGCATAGGAACCAGCCTCCAGCTTCAGCACCAGTTTCTACACCACCTGCTCAAGCAGCCAGGGGTGGAGGTCAGTCAGGCAGAGGTCGCCCCAGAGGGGGAGGTTGGTCAGGTGGAGGACAGGCTCGTTTCTACGCACTTCCGGGCAGACCAGATGCCATATCTTCAAATGCAGTGATTACAGGTATTATCTCAGTCTGTCACTGGGATGCTGTAGTATTGTTTGATCCTAGTTCTATGTATTCATATTTTTCTTCATACTTTGCACATTTCTTGGATACACCCCGTGAGTCCTTGTTTTCAGCTATTCATGTGTCGACTGCTGTGAGGGATACTGTTGTGGTAGATCGAGTGTACCGGTCTTGTATTATATCTATTGGGGGTCGGGAGACCTGGGCAGATCCATTATTACTTAGCAGTTTGACTTCGATGTGATTTTAGGCATGGATTGGCTATCTCCATACCATGCGGTTCTCGACTGTCACGCCAAGACCGTGACCTTAGCGATGCCCGGATTGCCGAGGATTGAGTGGAGAGGTTCGGTGGAGTATGTGCCTAGCCGGGTGATTTCTTTTCTGAAGGCTCATCGTATGATTGGGAAGGGGTGTGAGTCTTATCTGGCCTTTGTGAGGGATGTTAGTAGTGAGACCCCTTCTATTGATTCTGCTTCCGTGGTCCGTGAGTTCCCGGACGTTTTCCCAACAGGCGTGCCAGGCATGCCACCTGACAGGGACATTGATTTTGGTATCGACCTATTGCCCGAGACCCAACCTATCTCTATTCCTACTTATCGCATGGCCCCAGCAGAGTTGAAGGATTTTAAGGAACAACTTCAGGAACTCCTAGATAAGGGGTTTATTCGGCCTAGTGTGTCGCCTTAGGGTGCACCGATGTTGTTCATAAAGAAGAAGGACGGATCCATGCGTATGTGCATTGATTATAGATAGCTGAACAAGGCTACGGTGAAGAACCAGTATCTTTTGCCCCATATTGATGACTTGTTCGATCAGCTTCAGGGAGCTAGGGTGTTCTCCAAGATCAACATGAGGTTTGGGTACCATCAGCTGAAGATTCGGGATTCTGATATTCCGAAGACAACTTTTAGGACTAGATATGGCCACTATGAGTTTCTAGTTATGTCTTTTGGGTTGACGAATGCCCCAACCGCGTTCATGCATTTGATGAACAACATGTTTCAGCCTTACCTCAATTCATTCGTTATTGTGTTCATTGATGACATCCTGGTGTACTCTCGTAGCTAGGAGGAGCACGCTCAGCATTTGAGGGTTGTGTTGCAGAGATTGAGGGATGAGAAGCTTTATGCAAAGTTCTCCAAATGTGAGTTTTGGCTTGGTTCGGTAGCTTTCTTGGGTCACATAGTGTCTAGTGAGGGTATTTGGGTGGACCCGAAGAAGATAGAGGCAGTGCAGAGTTGGCCCAGACCGTCCTCAGCTACGAAGATTAGGAGTTTCTTGGGTTTGGCGGGTTATTACCGTCGCTTTGTGGAGGGATTTTCTTCTATTGCTTCACTTTTGACTAGATTGACCCAGAAGGGTGCTCCATTCAGATGGTCCGATGAGTGCGAGGAGAGATTTCAGAAGCTCAAGTCAGTACCGACTACAACTCCAGTACTGGTATTGCCTACAGGTTCGGGTTCTTACACAGTCTATTGTGATGCTTCTAGAGTTGGATTGGGAGCGGTTTTGATGCAGGACGGTAGGGTGATTGACTACGCACCCAGACAATTGAAGGTGCATGAGAAGAATTATCCAGTGCACGATCTTGAGTTAGCTGCCATTGTTCATGCCTTAAATATTTGGCGGCATTACTTGTATGGGGTACAGTATGAGATTTTCACTGATCATCGTAGTTTGCAGTATCTGCTAAGGCAGAAGGACTTGAATTTGCGTCAGAGGAGATGATAGAGCTTCTTAAAGACTATGAATTAACTATTCTGTATCACCCGGGAAAGGCCAATGTAGTGGCCGATGCCTTGAGTCGCAGAGCCAAGAGTTTGGGGATCCTAGCTTACCTTTCAGTAGAAGAGCGACCGTTAGCACTTGATTTTCAGGCTTTAGCGGGACAGTTGGTGAGATTGGATTTGTCAGACCCTCCGCGAGTGGTAGCTAGCATGGCTTCCCGGTCTTATTTATTTGATCAGATTAAGGCACGACAGTATTATGACCACCACTTGTTAGTTCTTCAGGTTAGAGTTCATCATGGTGATGCCCCGGATGTGACTATCGATGATGACGGGGTTATGAGGATGCAGGGCCGTATTGGTGTGCCCAATGTGGATGGTATTCGGGAGTTAATATTAGCAGAGGCTCACAGTTCATGGTATTCTATTCATCACGAGGATGCGGAGGGGATCTCACAACCCCATAACAACGCACTGATAATATATGTTCTTATGAATAAAATTGAAGTTAAACGTATTTTGATTGATCTGGGTAGCTTGGCCAACATCATTCGATCAAGGGACGTAGAACAGCTCGACCTGCAGTATCAAATTGTGCCTGCAACCCGGGTTCTTAACGGCTTTAACATGGCGAGTGAAACTACCAAAGGTGAAATTATCTTGCCAGTGAACGTGGCCGGGACCATCCCAGAAACAAAATTCCATGTGATCGAAGGTGACATGAGGTACAACGCCCTACTCGCAAGGCCTTGGATCCATAACATAAGGTCAGCACCCTCGACCCTTCACCAAGTTCTTAAGTTCCTGACATCGGAGGGAGTCAAAATGGTGTACGAAGAGCAACTTGCCACCAAGGAGATGTTTGAAGTTGATGAAGTAATACCAGTATCAGCACTCTTATCAGCAGAGGAATCAGAGTTGAAGGGAAAGCAGGAGGTCAAATAGCAACCACAGACACCGGCCTCGACCCAATTGCAAGAGCAAGGGATCAACAAGGATGATGACTATTGTATCCCTCGATCCTTCATAATTCCCAATGACTCTGATGCCACTAAGTCAATGGTCGAGGAGCTGGAACAAGTCACGTTGACCGACCATCAGCCCGAACGAAAGGTATACCTGGGCACGGGGTTAACCCCATAGCTCAGGAACAAACTTATTCATTTAAAGCTATCATGGATTACTTTTTCTGGTCCCATATTGATATGATAGGGATCCTACCAGAAATCACTACCCATCGATTAATCCTGGACCCGAAGTTCTGTCCAATAAAGCAAAAATGAAGGCCCGAATCCGAGGTTAAGCATGCATTCATCAAGTACGAGGTAACCAAACTTCTCAAAATTGGGTCTATTCGGGAAGTAAAATATCCCGAGTGGTTAGCGAATGTCGTAGTAGTCCCTAAGAAGGGAAATAAACTTAGAATGTGCGTAGATTACAAAGACTTGAAAAAAATTATATCCTAAGGATTCCTTTCCTTTATCTAATATCGATTGTATGCTCGATGCCACAGCCGGCCACGAGATTCTCAATTTTCTCGATGCCTACTCTGAGTACAATAAAATACAGATGAACCTGGAGGGTCAAGAAAAGACCTCGTTTATCACTAAATATGGCACCTACTGTTATAATTTAATATTGTTCGGACTAAAAAATGTTGGTGCAACCTATCAACGCCTAGTAAACTGAATGTTCGAAGAACAAATGGGAAAATCAATGGAAGTTTATATTGATGACGTGCTATTTAAGTCCTTACGAGCAGAGGATCATTTGAAACATTTGCAGGAGACTTTCGATATACTGAGAAAGTACAATATGAAGCTCAACCCAGAAAAGAGTTTGGGGTCGGCTCGGGCAAGTTCCTTGGCTTCATGGTATCTAATCGGGGGATCGAGATCAACCCCCATAAAATCAAATCTATCGAAGATATCACAGTCATAGATAACGTCAAGGTCGTACAAAGGCTAACGGGGCGCATAGCTGCTCTAGGGAGATTCATTTCGAGGTCCTCGGATAGGAGTCACCGATTCTTCTTACTGCTTAAGAAGAAGAGTACCTTTGCATGGACTCTGTAATGCCAACAGGCCTTGGAGGAACTAAAATGATACTTATCGAGCCCGTCACTGCTTCACACCTCGAAAGCGGAGGAGAAACTCTACTTGTACTTGGCAGTCTCGGAAATAGCGGTAAGTGGAGTCTTAGTCCGAGAAGAACAAGGTACGCAATTCCCTGTTTATTATTTTAGTCGAACCTAGGTGAGACCGAAACCAGATATCCACACTTTGAAAAATTAGTGTTTTCTTTGATAAGCGCCTCTAGGAAATTAAAACATTATTTCCAATGTCATCCAATATTTTTTGTAACGACCTATCCTCTTTGCAATATTTTGCACAAACCCGAGCTTTCGGGTCGATTGGCCAAATGGCCCGTTGAGATCATTGGATATGATATCAAGTGTCGACCCCGAACCACCATCAAGTCTCAAATCTTGGCAGACTTCGTGGCCAATTTCATGCCATCCCTCGTACCCAAGGTTGAAAGAGAGTTATTAATAAAATCGGGTACATCTTCGGGGGTGTGGACCCTCTTCACGGACGGTGCTTCGAACGCGAAGGTTTCCGGGTTAGGTATTGTTCTAAAACCACCCACGGGTAATATTATTAGACAATCTATCAAGACTTGAAAGTTAACTAACAATGAGGCCGAGTATGAGGCCATGACTACAAGTCTCGAGTTGGCTAAAAGCTTGGGAGCAGAGGTCATCGAGGCCAAATGTGATTCCCTCATCGTGGTAAACTAAGTTAACAGGACTTTCGAAGTCTGAGAAGACCGAATGCAGAGGTACTTGAATAAACTATAGGTAACTTTACATCGATTTAAAGAATGGACCTTACAACATGTACCTCGAGAACAAAGTAGCGAGGTCGACGCTCTTGCAAACTTGGGATCATCGATCGAAGACGACGAACTCAACTCGGGGACTGTCGTACAACTCATGGGATAGGTGATCGAAAAAGGCCACGCCGAAATAAACTCCACAAGTCTAACCTGGAACAAGAGAAACAAGGACATAGAGTACTTAAAGAATGGGAAACTTCCATTAGATCCAAAGGAATCGAGAACTCTACGTACGAAGGCAGCACGGTTCACTTTGTCCGAACATGGAACGCGATTTAGGAGGATGTTCGATGGACCATTGGAAATATGTTTGGGACTGAGAGATATCGAATACGTCCTACGGTAAATTCATGAGGGCACTTGTGGAAATCATTCTGGTGCCGAGTTGTTGGTCCACAAAGTAATCAGAGCAGGGTATTATTGGATTGACATGGAGAAAGATTGAAAGGTGTTTGTTCGAAAGTGCGACAAATGTCAAAGGTATGCGCCAATGATTCACCAGCCCGAAGAGAAGCTTCACTCGGTCTTATCGCCATGGTCTTTTGTGAAATGGGGAATGGACATCGTCAGTCCTCTTCTATCGGCCCCAGGTAAAGCTTAGTTTATTTTATTTATGATTGATTATTTTTCTAAATGGATTGAAGCACAGGCTTTCGAGAAAGTCAGAGAAAGGGAAGTCATAGACTTCATTTGGGACCACATTATATGTCGATTTGGGATGCCTGCCGAGATTCTATGTGATAATGGAAAGCAATTCATCGTCAACAAGGTGACTAAATTTCTCGAGGATCACAAAATCAAAAGGATTTTATCGACACCTTATCATCCCAGCAGGAACGGACAAGTTGAATCGACCAACAAAACTATTATTCAGAATATTAAGAGGAGGTTGACCGAAGCCAAAGAAAAGTGGAGAAAGATATTGCTCGAGGTTCCTTGGGGGTACCGCACAACGTCAAAGTCTAGTACGGGAGCAACGCCATTCTCGTTAGTCTATGGCGCCGAAGCTCTTATCCCGATATAGGTCGGAGAACCTAGCCTCTGGTTCCGGCATGAAACAGAAAAATTAAATCACGAGGCCATGAATACGAGCCTAGAGTTGTTGGATGAAAGACGCGAAGCTGCCCTCATTCGATTGGCCGCACAAAAACATCGGATCGAAAGGTATTACAATCGAATAGCCAATCTTCGACATTTTAACATCGGGGACTTGGTGCTAAGAAAAGTCACCCTCAATACCCGAAATCCGAATGAAAGAAAACTGGGTCCGAACTGGGAAGGACCATATCAAGTCCTCAAAATCATCAGAAAAGGATCCTACAAGCTCGACACGATGAACGGCAAATAATTACCGAGCAATTGGAACGTACCACTCCTAAAATGATACTACTGCTAAGGTATGGCCCTTCCATTTTCATTTATATTTTAAACTAATTCTTGCAGGTGTTCGATAAGAAACAACAATGGATTCTTCAACACGAAGTTTTTAGGTATGAAAGCACGCGTTGCACTCTTTTTTCCTTAGACTAGTTTTTTCCCAAATGGGTTTTCCGACGAGGTTTTTAATGAGGCAACCATTGATCGTGATAACTTAGAACAATTCAACAGTATCCTAGGCTTCTTTACAATCAACCTCGAATACTGGGGGCATTGCCCTCGAATGTCAACTTTGTTGCGAGGAAATTACTTCATGGCAGCAGGGTCTTGATAGGTAAATTTTGTAGGGACCAAACAGTCAAATGAATCGTGCCCGTATAGGTTGCTCGATCCCTGACACCAAACATGTACGCATGTACAATCATTATAAAAAGAAGTATTTTCCTTGCCAATACCTCATGCCTTAGAAACGTTTTCTACTTTACAATTTCATACTCTCGATATGTTGTATAAACAGGTTTAAGGGTCGATCATAACTGGAGTTCGGATAACTACCCCCACGCTCGTGGACTACCATCCGAAAAATAGACGAGATCGAATTATTAAAACTTCGAGACAATAAGACCTTAAAGGCAATCCTCAATTTTTATAGGCCGCGGTCACCCCACATGGGGACTGAAACTTCAGGCTGAGCCAAGAGGCAAATCCCGAGCTAAAGAGGCTACATCCGAATGAGCAAGATTCTGAGACGACCGAATTCCGTAATAAAACAGGCCTTCGATTTTTTTCATAAACCAGTTAAAAAGGCTACCCCCGGCCAAAACATAAAAAGGCTACCCCCGGCCAAAACATAAAAAGGCTTCAATAATGTCAAGACTTTGGAAACTCCAATGAGTACAAAATTGTTCGAACTCTCGAACAATTTTCTTATTTTCACGCAAAGGCATTACAAAATTTACAAATACAAATGATAAAAAACTTATCAATTCGGAAAGGGGAGAAAGCCATAAATATTCTTCTTACAAACGCCATATAGGCCTAATACAAAATTCTAAGGGCTATCTTTCGCTTTGAGTTCGAGAGACCATCCTTGCTCAAATAAAACCTAAGGGTTACCTTACTTCGAGTGAGTTCGGCTTCGATCGAATTGCCTAAACCCCGAACCTTAGAATACAATTTTGTTAGGAAAAAAGGAAGAAAATTTCACAAAATAGAAAAGAAGAAAAAAAAAATTATATATGTCAAAAATTATTTACAAGGGCAGCATGGCCCGATTGGAATTCTATACAAAAATCCAAAAAAGAAACATAAAGGAAAGGTATAGATTCTAAGGGCCTAGTCTTCTCCAGGAGAAACATCTTCATCCTCGGGGTCATCTCTACTATCGGACCCGTTCATGCTCCCGGAATTGTCATCATCGGGAAAGGCCAACACTTTGGCTTCAGATTCAAGATCTTTTGCACTCTCGATCTCGGCAGTAAGATCGAAGACACGAGCGTGGATCTCCTTGAGAGTCTCTCTTCGAGACTGGAATTTGGCACGCTCGACAACCCAGTATGCTCGAACCTGAGCAGCTTCATCAACCTCATTTGCTCGAGCCTGAGTGGCTTCGGCATCGGTCCGGTAGACGGCTGCAATTGCATCAGCATCAGCCTTGGCCACTTCAACCTCAAATTTGGCCGCTGCAAGTTCTGCGACCAGCTTCTCTCGATCGGAAGTTGTCGAACACAACCAAGATTGGAACTCCTCAATTTTCTTGGCTTGCACCAAGTTCTTCTCTTTTAAACTTTGGATTTGGTTTCAGCCGAGGACAGTTGAGCTCGAGCAGCCTCCTTTACTGAGGCAAGTCGATCCATGTTTTTCTTCCACTCTACTCCGCCTTTACTACATCCACTTCCTCACGAAGCTGCCCGATTATATCGAGCTTTTGCTGGACATGTGGGATCAAACTTTTAGCCAACACGCCCGAATCGGTGTCATTAACTTATAAGATTCTTTTTACCTGCTCGTCCAGGTCGGTTTTTTCTTTCCGAGCCGCCTCTAGCTCAGCACGAAGGACCTTTACTTCCTCTTCTCTTTGCTTACTGAGAAGCTTGAAGGTGTCCTTCTCCTCAGTAAGCCCTCGGACTTCAGCCTCAGATCCCCTCGATATCGAAAGAAAGCTTCATGATGAAGCACTGAGGCCTAAAAAAATAGAAAAGAAAGAGTTATACGAGAAGAGAAAAACTCAAATATGAAAATTGATATTGACAAAGAGAGTAGGAGCTTACCGATTCAAAGCCTGTTGGGCCTCGTTATAGAGACAAGGTGCTCCCACCTCGTCCATCAGAGCTTGGTCTTCCTTCGTAACCAAACTCTGAAGGTAATTAGACACCCCTACGAGGGCTGTAAAACCACATGCATCCTCCGAGACCGTGATGATCATCGTTCGTTTGCACCCAGGATCGGCACTAGGGACCGGAAACTAGCTGGTCAGTTTGAAACTCGAGGAAGCTTCACCCTAGATCTTCCTCGATACCTCCAAGTCGCTTAGACCAGCGACATTATCGAACCCGGCAAACAAACCACATAAAGGGGCCTCTCCATGGATTCCTTCTACGTGAGAAGTTTTTATGGCCCGAGCCTCCCGAATCATTTCCTCGAAGAATGAGGAAACGATGGGAAGTCTTCGGTTTCTATTGCCCTAATGGATATTTTGGGGCATTCTCTCTGTCTCGAGGAGCCTCGAGCCCCTCCACAGTTACATCTGACGCCTCCTCAGCAACCCTCTCAGCCTGATGTGCGGCACCTTCAACTTTAGTCGGTTCGGGGACTTCGGCCAGTCTTCCCCTTGGACCCTATCAGGTCGGGGTAGAATATTTTCAGCCACCACCGGTCCAGCGGCCTTTTGAGCCTTGGTATTAGCTCGTGCTTGAGCCACCAGCCCAAAATCATCCTCTTTTTTTTCTTCTTCTTCTTCTCCTTCTTCTTCTTCTTCTTATTCTTCTTACTCCCATAGAAGTTGGGCTAACTTCACAGACAGGGGGACAACGTTCTTCTTGGGTTTACGAGCCGCTCTCTTTTTGGGCTTTTTCCCCTCGGAGCTCGAGGCCTTCTTCCTCTTGCTCTCCTTCACTGGCTTCGAGATAGGAGGTGAAGCTTCTTCATCACCGGACGGGAGCCTCATTGGCGCATCCTTCCCGAGACCTGCAAAAAAATAAACTGAGTAAGGTCGGAAAAGTTTTCTAATAATGACCAAATTTTTAAAGATAGGAACAAGCCTTACCATGATTTTTAGCCTCCCACCGTCCCTTTGATAAATCGCTCCATGCGCGCTCGGCATGTGTTGACGTCTTCAAAGTTTTTTAGGAAGATTGAAGAATGCAAAGAACTTTGAAGATTAAAGTGAAAGATATTGAAACTAAAGTTTGAAAGAATGGAGAAAAGGTCTATTTATTAATTTCAGAGTGACGGCTCAAAGCTGGTAATCGCCGACCATCGACTGACACACATTAAATGCATGGGGAACTGTTTCGATGGGACGTTTCGCTCACCTCTGTCGCTTACGTCACGGTGCTAACATCATGACAAATCGAGGTGAAGTTCGGAGACTCAATTCGTTTCTTGTCATTACACTCCAAAAAATGAGGGGACTATCTGTATACGGGCAAAATCGGCCTCACTCGATTTTGTATTGTTAATCGAGACCAGGATGGTAGGCCGAGAATCGCTCTTGTGTTATATAAGATCGAGACATGAAGATGCAGTACCAAGCTTGGGATTCGAAGTACCAGTTGAGACCGAGACTAGTCAAGTACGAGACCATACGGGATAAGCACCGAGCGAGACCGAAGAAAGCCTGCTAAGTCGAATAATAGAAAGCCGAGATATCCATGATCGTACAAGGATCGTGGCGGAAATCTCGGCACGTATCAAATCAAGAACGGTTATTTAGACAATCATGACATTTCCTTCTGTATTTAGAAGTGTACCATAAGTAGAATTTCTCTACTATATAAAGGGGGTTCTAATCATTTGTAAACACCACATTCATGCATAACAAAGCAATATAATACATTTTCTCTCTTAAACTCTCTTATTCTGTTGTTCAGTTCATCTTTTTCAATTATACATTCATTCGGTTCGAGGGCGATCAAGCTCGAGAGTCAAGTTGCATTTTAAATCAGTTTGCTTTATTTCATAGTCAATTTCTAGCATTAATTTTCATATTCATCAATTTGAGCCAAGCGAAATCACATATCCTTAAAATCACTTATAAATTTAATTGTTATCCAATTTTAAGGGTAAACACACTTATCTAATTAAGTAAAATTATTTATACGGAAGCAGAAATATTAGTTTATAAAGTATGCCTTGCCTGGCTATATATATGGTTGTAGTAGAAGACTTAGAAGATCTTTCCACGGCATAAAAAATCTCTCTTTTAATGGATCAAGGTAACTAGGTAAATATTAATTAGTATCTAATGATCTACTCGTGATCCTGTGTAGATTGACTGTTATAACCAATCTACGAATCAAAAGTTTTCGTGAAAACAAGTTTACCTCGTTGTCTAACACCCGAAGAATCAGGAGGAGCAACAGGAAGTTGAAGCTCGCTGTTGTATCTTACTTTTGGAGGGAGACTTGGCGTAATAGGTAAAGTTATTGTCATGTGACCAGAATGTCATGGGTTCGAGCCATGAAAACAGGCTCTTGCGGAAATACAGGGTAAGGCTATATACAATAGGCCCTTAGGGTCCGGCTCTTCCCCGTACACCGCGCATAGCGGAAGCCTAGTACATCGGTCTGACTTATTCTATACGAGTTTAACATGCATAGGAACCATGAGATAATAGAAAGTATAGAAAACAAAAGGTCAGATAAATAAGCCTTTAGAACAAATTATATTCCCACAAAAACACCATATATGCATAGATACATGAAGATGCTGTCTTTATTCAACATAAAAATCTAGTTTTGGCACTTCACAATTTTGGCAAGTCAAGGAAAATACAACTACATCTTCTATGATCCTTTAAGTTAAGGATTCTCATTGCAAGAGTGTGTAGCACTACAATTATCAGGGACTGCACCTTGCTTTGAGATTGGGTCTTGAAATTCTGCTCGGACTCTCCAAAAATATCATCGGATGTGTGTCGGATCCTCAAAGGTAGTGCATTTTTGGAGGACCCTACACGAGTGCGATAAAATTTTTGAAGAGTTTGCGCAACATAGTTAAAATGTTATTAAAGTTGACTACGGAGATTCTTAAAGTATTTTGAAGCTCAGAAGAAAAAAGGTAAGTGAATAGTAGCCATTTGTTGTGGAAGTTAGGAGACTAGCATGTTCTATGGTCCAAAGACAGGCTTCCTCCACTTTGTCACAATTCATAAAGTATGTGTATTATACTTTGAAGCATGGTATGGTTCTTGCACTTTGAGTAGCTATAAGATTAAGAATGTGGCTTTTAGTGCTTGCATTTTATGCTCATTTTGAATTCTTCTGGTCCTACATTTTGCTTTCTGACTGATCAAGTTGATACCATTGTCAACACTTTGTTCTATTCTTGTTTGTTCTAGGATTCTCTCACTCACTTTGAGTTTCTTGCATTTATTCTCCAGAACTTTTAGATGTAATTTGTTATTAATAAGTGGAACAAATAATAGAAAAAACTAATAATAGTCGAAAATTGATTGGTTCTATCATCTATGGCAATATATATTGCACCTTGTTTGAGTTAATTTTAGCTTTCTAGTAACAGTGGAGTGAACAATGCTGAAATCCACTGCAACATGCGTATAATTCAATAATAAATTTTGGTAAAATCCAAATATTGCGTTCAACTGTTTCTTTATTTGCTTTGGTTTCTTTTATGGAATGGGTGTTTAATATTGTTTCACCTATTGAGTGGTAGCATCTCTGGTTGATAATATACTAGATTGATTATTCTAGCAAGTTAGCATATTCGGGCAGAGGCGGAGCCAGAATTTTAAGCTTATGGTTCGAGATTTTAATCCTCTTTAGTTAATTACTTGATTTTAAATTAATAGTTTATATGTATTCAATGATTTTTTAAGACAAACACATGATTCGAACTAAAGTTACTGAGTTCGGCCGAACCCACTCTCGACACTCTAACTCCGACCATGAATCTAGGATACAAAGTCTGCGAGCACTAGATTGACTGTTTCTTTGTAACAATGGTGTACATCTAATACATATATGTCTTAAAATATTTTCAATTTTATATGTAGTTCGAGCCAAAATTAATAGGCGTGCCTTCCAGGACCGGAATTAAGGGGGTGTAAGAAGGTTCTGAACCCCCTTCGTCAAAAAAATTATATTGCATACATATATTCAAAATTAGATGTTTATGTATATATAATATATGTTAGGGATGTACAGAGAAAACAGAAGAATCGCACCAAATCGATAATTCGAGTCAAATCGGGAAAAAAAATTCGATGTGGTTTGGTTTGATTTAGTTTGCTATTGGAAAATAGCACTCGGCCATAATTGGTTTGGTTTGGTTTTAACAAAAAAAAGTCAAATCGAAATTAAACCAACCCGATAGTACATTTATATAATTTAAAAAATATTTTATACATATAAATATTTATTGTAATGTAATCTATAAATATTTCTTAAATTTTTTCACAATTTTATCTTTTAACGTGTTATTTCAAGTTTAGACTTAACATTCTTGAATTGTAAATAAATTTTAAAGCCCATAAATGTAGTAACTCAAACAAAGTTCAAATCAATACTAATGCTAACAAAAAAAATTCAATTCAATACTAGGAATGACGATAGTGTTGGATTAGTTTAGTTTTACATTGGTTTATAATAAAAATACATAACTTAGTTTTTTTTTTTTTAGTGCTTAGTTATGTAATTAATATTAGTATTTATTAGCTATACATATTTTAGCATGACCTATATAGTACTTTTAGATTATGTTAATTTTCATTATGGGTCATTAATTAGAAATATTTATTTTATGTAATTTTATTATTTTATTTTGTTTATAAATATTGTAGTATAATAATATGACTTATCTCATATTATTGTGTTAGTTTTTTAGAAAATACATGTTATATTTTATAAGGACTTAAGAAATATTTGGAGCACAAGTTACATATCTTATGTTATGAAGACTTTTACAGGAAAAAATCTGAAAACCCGAGAAAAATCGAAATTACAAAACTCGACTTTGTTGGTTTTGTTTAGTTTATAAATTTAAAAACCCTACACCACTAACTTAATTTGATAATTAAAAATTCAAATCAACCCGACCTGTACACCCTAATATATACGTTGAATTCTATTGGCTTCTTCGTGCACGTTACGTCTCTCATTTTTGTATGCTTGGTGCCGTCAGCCTATGTATAAAGAAAGAACGAAGTGACTTATGATTTCAGCATCTCTTCGCAGTTCTAACTTTTTGTTGTCAATTTCAGGCTTTCAGCTGAGATAGAAATATTTGTGGCCATGAACTGCTACAGAAACCTAAAAGGTTCGTCCATTCGCCTTGACAAAAACATCTGAAGACCCATTACTTTAATCATTACTTCATTTTTTACTTTAAAAAAAAATATTTTATTTTATATTGTTCTCTTTTATTATATTATTATCTTTTATTTAAAAAAAAAATTTATTAAAGAAAATCTTTTTTTTTCTTTTTTACATATTCATCATATATAATTCAATATAAAATTATTTTATACCATAAATTATTAAATAATTTAATTTGTAAGGAAATATTATTGATTATATATATTAACGGATAATTCAAATAAAGTTTTATTGAGATACAAGATAATTAAATACATATTATATTATGATAAAATTCATATTAAATATTACATAAATATTAAACTTCCACCTCTAGTATGCTCCCATAAATGATCTATTAATGCATTACGAACTGCAAAATGAGCATCTTTGTCTTTAATTTTTTTGTGTCGAGCTAAAAGTTGCTCAAATCGGTGATTTTCATCTACTACCATTTTTACCGTTGGAGTTAGACATTCCGAATTTTAGCAACATCTAATTTTTTATTCGAACTTTCAATTTTAGCAACATCTAATATTTTATATTTGCACCCTTCATTTTTTAAGATGATTATATATTTTTGTACAATTATAACTTATAATAAAATTAGCTTACAATTTTACATAAAAATAATAAATGCACGAAAATTAATTTATCAAAATTATATGCCAAAGTTAAGATGTAAAATTAATATTATAAACATATTACATAAACATAATTAGGTATATATAAAGAGATAAATTAAAAGAATTAAATAATAAAATAAGGATGAATAGTAATGGAGGAGATGAATAATGTCACTCCATATTTGGAGTTACACTATTCATCTCCCATTTTAGGGGCAAAAATGGGGAAGCATTGGAGCTGTCACGACCCAAAATCCATTAAGATCGTGATGGCGTCGGACCCCACTGTCAGGCAAGCCAACACTTAATAATTTAAATTAAATTCCTATTTTAGCGTTTGAAATCTCTATTACCTTCATTTCATTACATAATAAGTGAACAAAAATCCGTTAAGTAAGTAACGATGGTTTAACAATCCATTTAAATAAAATCATCCCAAACTCATCCCACAACCCGGTGTCACAAGTCCATGAGCAAATTTCTAAGAATTTTACATATACTACAATACTTGCCCCGAGTACAAACTAGACAAGGAATTTAAAATTAAGTACAATACATCGGAGGGAGACTATGTCGGCTGCGGGTCGTCCCCAGATGGTGCAGCTCGTCTAAGTCTCCAAGTCAGTCGTATCACAGCGTCAAGCAGGGCCACTATCTATGAATGTACCTGTGCAATAAAGATGCACAACAAGTGTAGTATGAGTACGAAAACAACGTGTACTCAGTAAGTATCCCGCCTAACCTCGAAGAGGTAGTGACGAGAGGTCGAATTTGACACTTGTTAGAGGTCAATTTAATGAAATCAAAGGTGACACTAAGCATGATTATCATGGGCAATTTAACAAGTAGCGACAGGAAAATAGCAACTTCTTTCACATTTAATATTCTTAAGTCCTCGTCATTTCAGTTGACAATTTAAAGTTTCCAGGCCAGTAATCAGGTAAAAATCACAGCAAGTACGCAGTAAATATCATGCGCAAGCAATGCCGAGGATCGAACCATAGATGTATATATTACCCTGCTCGCGAATCGATCATGCGATGCGGTCATATATAATAATAGAGTTACCTTGCTCGCGAATCATACGTGCGACTCAGGTACTCATAGATACACATATTCACACATTAATTCATATTTTATCAGGAAAACAGTTACTCAAGGAGGTGATAAAATTCTCTTTTTTAATGGACTCGAATATAGTATTTAAATCTTTTCTGGACATTCATTTGCCAAGTTCGATAAGGTTTTAAATATTATAAATTTATCAGTAAGGTTACAAGTATGGCAAATAAAACATGCTTTATCGGGAAAATACTTATCCCAGGAAAAATCAATTCTCTTTCTAGATGATTAAGGAAAATAAACTTCAACTTTCTTAGGTATTCAGTTACTAATTCGATAATATTAACAGTCTAATTTCATTAGCAAAATTTCAAGCACAACAAGCAAAGCATGCTACTGGGTCCTATACTACCCAGACACAAGCATGATAGTAGCTACGCACGTACTCCCGTCACCTCGTGCATACATAGCCCCCACAAAGAGTAGCTCATATTCTATTAGTTCATGTCCGATTGACCCCAAATTTTGCACACAAGTCACATTCAACATTACGAACCTTCTCCAACTTTCGGAACCGCATTCCGACCCCGATATCAAAATTTCCACTTCCAGTCGGATTTCTCAAAAACCTTCAAATTTCTATTTTTAGCCAAATGACTTCAAAATAACCTACGGACCTCCGAATTCACTTCCGAACGCACTCCCAACTACAGAATCACTATACGGAGCTATTCCCAGACTCGGAATCCCAAATGGACATCAATATCACTTAAGTGCACTTCAACCCAGACTTATGAAATTTCTTCTAAAATGCTGACTTTTACAATGTGTGCCGAAACGCTCCCGGGTCATACAAAACCCAATCCGAACATACGCCCAAGTCTGAAATCATCATACGAACCTGTTGGAACCTTCAAATCCTGATTCTGAGGTCGTTTACTCAAAAATCCAATCTTAGTCGATTCTTCCAACTTAAGGCTTCTAAAATGAGAATTTTCTTTCCAAATTGACTCTAAACTTCCTGAAATTCAATTACGAACACACCTACAAGTCATAACACTTGAAATGGAGCTGCTCATGGCCTCAAATTGCTGAACGACGCGCTAGATCTCAAAACAACCGACCGGGTCGTTACAGGAGCCCCAATATGGCAAAACATGCCCCCATTATGGAGAAATAGGGGAGCGTTGGAGATGCCCTAAGAACCAAAACTCGGACTTAATAACATACTAATGTTCTTGTGGATGGATTCAGACTCGATAACAAAGTGCGTCACACCTAAGAGTGTGTCACGACCCAATTTTCCCTCTGTTGGGTATCGTGATGGAATCTAGTCTTAGGAACTAGGTAAGACAAATATTTACTGAGTAATAGTAATAAATAACATCTAACAACTTTAGAAATGAAATTCTCTATAAAATTTACAATTCTTAAAACCGGTAGTACAAGTCATAAGCCTTTCTAGGAGAATTTTACATAATGAATACATCATTGTTCCGGAATAGAAGAAACAATGGAAATAAATATATTAGAGGGTGAATTCGGAGCCTGAGAACGCCCGACAGGTGTACCTTGAAGTCCCCATCCACACCAAGAATGAGTCTCAAAATCTACTCGATCTGAAGTATCTGGCTCTGCACAAAAAAAAATATGCAGAAGCATAGCATGAGTACACCATGGTGGTACCTAGTAAGTATCAACCCTAACCTCGGTAGAGTAGTGACGAGGCCAGGTCAAGACACTCACTGAACATCTAAACTTGTGCAGGATATGACATAAAGCTAACAAGAAAGGAATATTTAAAGAAATTCCAATATCAAACAGTAATCATATTACAAACAGTAGTAACGATAAGGGAAGCACGGCTGACAACGAAAAATAACCAAATAACTAGACAATGACATAGTTGGAATACAGACAAGGGTAAATGTGCTCAAGTAAGGGAAACGATGTCAACTCAACCAATCAAATCGTTTCTAATAAACGACTCCAATAATCCCAATTCTCCAAAATCTCATACCATAGATCACATCTTTCAATCTTTAACACACACGGCACCTTGTGCCCACATCTTTCCATCTCACCTTGCACGAAAAAATCCACGTGCCACTAAGTACACAATATTTGTGACAAATTCTAATTATGATGTTCAAGAGGCTTTATGTATATATGACGAAAGTAAGACTAAAGCTTCTGAACCAAATAGGAAATCAATGAGAAAAATGAGTTCATTTTGAAAATCATTTTGGGAATTGAAAATAACCTTTTTCAAATAAATACAACATCGGATGAGCTACTGAATTTAATATAGGATTTATTGAATTATAATATAATAATAATTTCTTTTTAAGTAAAAATAAAAACCTCAGACAGGTCAAGGAGATTAAGTTGAGAAATCAATTGAAGTAAAATATGACAACTAGTAGAAAATGGTAAGTATCGAAATAAACGGCAGGTTTTAACTTTAAAGTCACACAAGACAACATCATATAAATTCTTTTATTTATCTAAAGTCACTATATCACTAACAACTCAGCATGATAGGAGGCAATGACTCAACGTAGTAAATTCACCTAGAAAATCAATTAACTAG
Source organism: Nicotiana knightiana (assembly GCA_005239525.1). Classification (NCBI taxonomy): domain Eukaryota; kingdom Viridiplantae; phylum Streptophyta; class Magnoliopsida; order Solanales; family Solanaceae; genus Nicotiana; species Nicotiana knightiana. The sequence goes on from ML411514.1 coordinate 28,253, forward strand.
AATAATAGTATTAGGAAACAGAACACAGGAAATGATGGCAAGGCGCTAAGTCAATGTCAATAACTCTTCCTCGGAAAACAGTAAAGAACCGGAATACAAATTCTCAGTATCTCGTACGAAAGAATCGAAATCAATACAACAAACAGGGAATACAAACACAATATATGTTGCGGCGCACAACCCAATCCGACCATATAATATCAATATCAAAATTCACTCTTGTTACACCTATTGCGGCGTGCAACTCGATCCCGCCATATATCAATATCATGCAAATACACAAAATATGTTGCGGCGTGCAACCCGATCCCACCATATACTATCAATATCTAAATTCACCCTTATTCCACCATATCAATTCATCCTTATTACACCTGTTGCGGCTTGCAACTCGATCCCACCGTATAATAACGATATCACAATATAAATATCCTCCCTTATTTCACCTGTTACAGCGTGCAACCCGATCCCCCTCACAATAATATAAATTAATAAACAATTCAGTAACTCCATTTACAAGAATTTCTACAATCAAGGGTATCAGTGAACAACAATGGAGGAACCACATAGAACCCGGAGGAACACAACAAACTTTACAAAATCCACGAACAGTTAAGGTACATGATAACTAAACATGCAATCACAACAATTAGGACAGGAAGCAGAAAAGCACAAGACATAGAAGAAACTCAACAAATAAGAGGTAACAAGGCAATAAGGAAGACAGTAACTTCAACTAAAGCATATAAGGCATAATAATGCCCAAGAAGTACAGTTAGGTGCTAGCAATGTCAGATAAAGAATGTAAGAGTAGACTGACAACGAGATACTACATATTATGACAATTCAATTAAAGGCATGGGAAGACACTAGACAATCTAAACCAGTCAAATACCACATATAAACCCGGTACCCACTTGTCATCTTGTGTACGCGGTTTTCACATAACAAGATAGCACAATTTACTCAATTCCTAAGGGGTAATTTCCTCCACACAAAGTTAGGCAAGATACTTACCTTAATTCGGCCAAATCAATACTCAAATTAGCTTTTCCTTTAAAAATTTACCTCTGCTCGACTCAATCTAGCCAAAGATGACTTAAATATATCAAACAATGCAAGATAAAACAACTTCAATTAACAAAGTTATGATCTTTATACAATTTTCAAAAAGTAAACCCCCGGGCCCGCACCTCGGAACCCGATAAAATTTATAAAACCCGAACACCTGATTCCACCATATCAATTCATCCTTATTACACCTGTTGCGACTTGAAACTTGATCCCACCGTATAATAACGATATCACAATATAAACATCCTCCTTTATTTCACCTGTTATGGCGTGCAACCCGATCCCCCTTACAATAATATAAATTAATAACAACAATTTAGTAACTCCATTTACAAAAATTTCTACAATCAAGGGTATCAGTGCACAAAAATGGAGGAACCACATAGAACCCGAAGGAACACAACAAACTTTACAAAATCCCCGAAAAGGAAAGGTACGTGATAACGAAGCATGCAATCACAACAATTAGGACATGAAGCAAATAAGTACATGACATAGAAGAAACTCAACAATTAAGCGGTAACAGGACAATAAGGAAGGCAGTTACTAAGACATATAAGGCCAAATAATGAGCAAGAAGTACATCTAGGTGCTAGCAACGTCAGATAAAGCATAAAAGAGTAGACTGACAATGAGATACTACAAATTATGACAATTCAATTAAAGGCATGGGAAGACACTAGACAATCTAAACCGATCAAATACCACCTATAAATCGGATACCCACTTGTCACCTTGCATACACGACTTTCACATAATAAGATAGCATAATGTACTCAATTCCTAAGGGGTAGTTTCCCCCACACAAAGTTAGGCGAGACACTTACTTCAATTCGGCCAAATCAATAATCAAATTAGCTTTTCCTTTACAAATTCACCTCTGCTCCACTCAATCTAGCCAAAGAGGACTTAAATACATCAAACAATGCAAGAGAAAATAACTTCAATTAACAAAGTTATGATCTTTATACAATTTGTAAAAAGTCAACCCTCGGGTCCGCACCTCGGAACCCGATAAAATTTATAAAACCCGAACACCATTCCTATACGAGTTCAACCATATCAAAATTATTAAATTCCGATACCAATTCGTCCTTCAAATCATCATTTTACATTTTGAAAAATTTTACAATTTTCCCCAAGTTTTCCTTTAGATTCTCATGAATTTTGTCATTAAATTTAAGGTATAATCACAAAACAAAATTGAAAATAGGTTAGAGGCGCTTACCCAATGATTTGATACGAAAATTCTCTCTCAAAATCTCCCACTCTCGGACCTAGGGTTCAAAATATGAAAAAATAAAGCAAAAACCCGAATTACATAGCTGAAAATAAGCTGCAGATGTCGCATTTGCGATCAATTGCGAACCCTCGCAAAAGAGAAGAAGCCTTCGCAACCAGCAGTCTCCCCGACATGGAAATGAGCATAACTCCCTCATATGATGTCCAAATTCGATGATTCTTTTTGCTATGGCTCTGTAATTACGATACGGATATAATGGTTCAATAAAAACTGAATGTGGAGCTCATTTGCCTAATGTGGTACCATTTATTCTTGAAGAGACGACGACGAAGCATAAAAAACAAGCGCAACACAACCTAAACCTATTTGAAACTCATCCAAGCCACTCGAGACATCATCTGAACATACCAACAAATCCCATAACACAACACGAACTTGTTCACGCGATCGAAACACCAAAATAACCTCTAGAATCACGAATCAGACGCCAAAACACATGAAAATCACAATGAACTTCAAGGACTTCTAGAATTGCAACCGAGCGTCCGAACCATATCAAATCAACTCCAAATGATACCAAATTTTGCAGGCAAGTTCCAAATGATAAAACGGACCTATTCCAAATTCCGAAACCACAATCCGGAACTGATAGCCTTAAAGTCAAAACATGGTCAAACTTAGAAAAATTCTAAACCTTTAAATTGCCAACTTCCGCCAAATTATGCCAAAACCTTTTAGAAACATTCAAATGAAATTTCGGGCATACACCCAAGTCCAAAATCACCGTCCGGACCTACCGGAACCATCGATACTCCGATCCGAGTTCAAATACTCAAAATTCAAACCTTGGTCAATTCCTTCAACTTCGAGCTTCTCAAATGAGAGTCACTCCTAAAAATCCT
>ML411518.1:0-17106 GCA_005239525.1 Nicotiana knightiana
CGATTGTTCATGCTCTTAAGATTTGGAGGCACTACTTGTATGGGGTGTCCTATGAGGTTTATAGAGACCACCTCAGCTTACAGCACTTATTTAAGCAGAGGGACATTAATTTGAGGCACCGCATATGGCTTGAGTTATTGAAGAATTATGATATCACCATTCTTTATCATCCGGGCAAGGCAAACGTGGTAGCAGATGCCTTGAGCAGGAAGGCAGAGAGTATGGGTAGTTTGGCTTACATTGCAGCAGAGGAGAGACCTCTAGCCTTGAACATTCAGTCCTTGGCTAATCTCCTGGTGAGGTTAGACCTTTCAGAGCCTTGTCGAGGTTTAGCACATGTGGTTGCTCATTCTTCGTTATTGGGAGAGATTAAGGCTCGGCAATTTGATCATCTGTACTTAGCAAAGCATCGGGAGACAGTGGTTCAGGGTGGTGCCAAGGAGGTTACTATTGGCGATGATGGTTAACTAAGACTTCAGGGCCGTTTATGTGTCCCTAATGTCGATGGCTTGAGAGGGACGATTCTAGAGGAGGCACATAATTCTCAGTATTCTGTCCATCCTGGTGCTACGAAGATGTATCGTGATTTAAAGCAGCATTACTCGTGGAGGTGGATGAAGAAGGACATTTTGGAGTATGTTGCTAGGTGTCTTAATTGCCAGCAGGTTAAGTATGAGCACTAGAGGCCATGAGGCCTACTTCAGCAGATGCCTATTCCGGAGTGGAAGTGGGAACACATCACTATGGACTTCGTGGTTGGGTCGCATCGGAATCTGCGGAAGGTTGACGCGGTTTGGGTCATTGTGGATAGATTGACCAAATCGGCACATTTCATTCCAGTGGCTACTACATATACTTCTGAGAGGTTGGCATAGATCTACATTCGGGAGATAGTCCGGTTGCACGGTGTGCCGGTGTCCATTATATCAGATCGAGGTCCTCAATTCACCTCGCACTTCTGCAGAGCATTGAATAGTGAGATGGGTAACGAGATAAACCTCAGCACAAAATTTCACACACAGAATGATGGCCAGTCGGAGCGTACAGTTCAGATATTGGAGGACATGCTCAGGGCATGTGTGGTTGTCTTCGGAGGTCAGTGGGACCATTTCCTTTGACCGAGTTTTCTTACAATAATAGTTATAAGTCTAGCATCGAGATGGATCCATTTGAGGCTTTGTATGGTCGGCGATGCTCCTATCGGGTGGTTTAAGCCTGGCGAGGCTAATTTATATGGCACCGACCTGGTGAGGGATGCTTTGGAAAGAGTGAAGTTGATTCAGGAGAGGCTCCGCACAACACAATCCAGAGTGAAAAGTTACGCGGATCAGAGGGCACGTGATGTATCATTTATGGAGGGAGATAAGGTCCTGTTGAAAGTCTCGCCAATGAAGGGGATTATGAGGTTTCAGAAGAAGGAAAAGGTGAGCCCAAGGTTTATAGGTCCCTTCGAGGTGTTGAGGCGAGTTGGGGAGGTTTCTTATGAGCTAGCTTTGCCTCCCAGTTTGTCAGGAGTTCATCTGGTCTTTCGTGTATCCATGCTCCGGAGGTACCACGCCGACTTCCCTCATGTGGTTGATTTCAACACTATTCAATTGGATGAGAGGTTGGGCTACGAGGAGGAGCCAATTACTATTATTGATAGACAGGATTGCCTGTTGAGGTCCAAGAGAGTCTTTGCGGTAAAGGTCTAGTGGAGGGGCCAACCAGTCGAGGAAGCGACCTGGGAGTCCGAGAAGGACATGCGGAGCAGATATCTGCACTTATTTAGCACTTCAGGTATGATTCTAGACCCGTTCGAGGACAAATATTTGTTTAAAAGGCAGAGAATGTAACGACCCGACCGGTCATTTTGAGCTATCGAACCCCGTTCCTCTAAATGAAACTTCCCATAATGGCTTATTATGATTTATGACTTATGGGGGTGGGTGGTAAAGGATTCGGTAGTGTTTAGAGCAATATTGGAACACTTGGTTCCTTCAGGTTGGCCTTTAAGGCTAAGTTTGACTTCGGTCAATATTTTGAGTAAACGACCTCGGAATCGAGTTTCGACGGTTCAGTTAGCTTTGTATGATGATTTCGGACTTGGATGTATGTTCGGAATGGAGTTTGGATGACCCGGGAGCGTTTCAGCGCCCAATATCGAAATAAGAGTTTCCTTAAGTTCATATTGTGGTTTGGGACGTGTTTTTGTGTTATCGAGGTCCGAACGAAATTCCGAGACCGGGAATAGTTCCTTTATGCCATTTATGACTTGCTTTCAAAATTTGGTGTCATTTCGAGTAGTATAGGTCGGTTCGGCGCATTGTTAGCGAATTTAATAAACTTAAAGTTCCTAAGATAGGTTCTAGGGGTTTTGAGGTGTGATTTTGAGTTTTAGCGTTGTTGTAGGTGTTCCGAAGGCTCGAGCAAGTGCGTACTATGATTCAGGACTAGTTGGGATATTTAGACGGGGGCTCGGGTGGGCCCAGGTGCCTCTCGGGCACTAAACGAGGCCAAAAACCAGCTGAAGCAGTTGCTGGTGCACCTGATCTGGTGTGATCGCAGGTGCGGTTGTCCAGTCTCGCACCTGCAGTCCCAGCCTCACAGCTGCAACCCCCAGGTATTTTGCGCAGCCGCAGGTGCGAGATCGCTACTGCGGTTGCAGCCTCGCAGGTGCGACCCCTAGGTGGGTTGCCCAGTTCTCGTAGGTGCGGGCCCTTTCCCGCAGGTGCGGACTCCTGCCCGCAGGTGCGAGCCCAGTCTTTTGTCCCATTTTCCATAGGTGTGAACTATTGCTCGTAGGTGTGAGACCGTAGGTGCGGTCGTCGAGTCGCAGGTGCGGAAACCCATGTAGGCAGTAAGGTCTTTAAATGCGGGATTATCCCATTTTTGCTCCATTTTCTTCCACCATAGAAGATTTTGAGAGCTTGGAAAAGAGTCCCACGACTTAGCAACTAAAAGTTAAGTGAATTCTACCCTAAAGTTAGTTAATGCATGAATTCCTAGTTAACTTTAACTACCTAATTAGTGGAAAATTAAGGAATTGGGTAGTAACCTAGGGCTTTCGAGAATTTAGAGAATTAGTCTTGAATTGGCTATGAAATCATACAAAAATCAGATATTAATGATCCTTAGGTTAAGGGTGAGTGTTTTCTTCAAGAATTTTTGGAATCCGAGCATGCGGGCCCGGGGTTGGATTTTGGGATTTTTTCAAGAATGATGAATTTGACTAAGTAGTAGGAGAATTCCATGCTTTTAGTATAATTTGATATCTTTACGTTTTTGATTAGTTTCGAGTCCTTGGGTAACGAGTTCGGAGTTTTAGGCGCATACTTGACTGGGGGAGCAGGTTCGACACGAGGTGTGTCTCCTTTCTAACCTTGTAAGAGGGAACTATTCCCCTAGGTGATTTAAATGGCTATGTGTTAATGTTTGTTGGGGCTACGTATGCACAAAGTGACGAGAGTCCATACGTAGCGATTATTATTGTTATGTCCGGGTAGTTAGGCCTACACCATGCCTTATGTTTTCCTTGAAATGAACTATATGCTTAATGAATTAATGTTACATGTGGCTTGTTTCCCTGAGATCATGAAATGTGAGAAATTTTAAGGAATTGTTTACGAAAAGTAATTATAAAAAATGAATGTGTGGATTATGTGTGCATGTGACCGCTTCACAATTTACATTCCGCGAGCGGAGAGTTATTTCCCCCACTCTCATGGGAGCGGGTCGTACACCACAGAGAGATTGAAAGATATTTTATAGTTCCGGCAGTTCGACCCTCGGCAGTGCACATATATGATCATTGTGATGGGTCAGGCCGGTTGTCCTTATCCTGTATCCGCATGCTAAATTGTTAATGATTCTTTTATGGATATTGAGTTGTCAGATAGTTTAAAGGAAATAAAAAAATAAGAAGAATAATGAAGCAGTAATTGTATATTACTTCAATTATTTATTTGAATTACTGTTATATTTAATGTTTACTATTTTTATCATCCTCGTATATCGGTTAGTGATATTATATCTTGTTTAATCATTTTATTGGACCTTAGTGAGTGTCAAGTCGACCTCTCGTCACTACTTCTTCGAGGTTAGGCGGGATTTCACTGGGTACATATTTGTTTATGTACTCATGCTACTCTTCTGTACTTAATTGTACATGTTCTGAGGCTGGTACATCTGGTTATCAGACGGGAGTTCGATTATGATCATAGTTGGACCTGACTTCACAGTAACTGCTTCTCCTGACGATCCTCGGCAGCACCATGGAGTTTCTTTTGCTTATTTCCCGTCTATTTCTTTCAGACAATTGGACTGTATATTATATCTTTTGTATATTCTGTTAGTATTCCTGTAGAAATTGTGACACTAGTTCCTGGCACAAACGTGGTAGTTATTATGGATTTCAGGTCTGTATATATTGGCCCACGCCTTCTTACAACCGCTTTTGATCAATACTGGCTAATTATCCTTGTCGATTTATGTTTTAAGCTTTAAGAACTTGGTATATGTTGAAATGTTTAATCAAACAAGAAAGAACCCTTAGTAAAACGAGTGTTCGCTTGCCCGACCGCGCTATTGGGCGCCCTCACGACCCTAGTTAGGATTTTGGGTCGTGACATAAGCATTTGTCCAAAATTGGAGTCTATGTGTTAAACATAAGAATAAGTTAGAAAAAACTTTAATTTTTAAAGATACATCAACAAAAATATTTAAAATATATGGTTGATAGTTTGTTACTAATTTAATATTTAAGAAATATCTTTTTTGATAATTTTTTTAATATTATCAAACTGGTTGCAACTTGATATGAACTTGTCTTGAACTAGTCTTCGTCCTCGCTTTGAACTGTTGGCTATAATATCACTTGTTGTTGTCAAAATAACAAGGTATCATGCGAAATCTAACAAAACAATCATTGAACGATGATAAATGAGACAACATTGAAATATATTAAAAGACATTATAATTTGATATTTTTTAGTCAGTTGACCTACATCAATCTAATCTTATTGAGAAAAAAATTCTCACCCTAAACAAAACTCTCTAAAAGACTTCATTGTGAATGCTATTGTATTGTTGCGTGAAGGAAGGATCCTGAATTCATAAAGCTTCACAACTTTTTTCCTCCAAAAAAGAAATCTATTAAATATGGAGTAATATATATATAAAGTAAAAATCAACAATGATAAACTAATTGTTCTTTACTTAAGAAAAAGTAAAGTTCAAATATTATTTACCTTGAAAATGGTAATCACAATTATATTTGATTATGTGGTTCTAAAATACGTGATCTATTTTAATACCATTAATTTAGGCAGGAGATGCTAGGTGAGAAGTGAGAAAAAAAATTAGAGCGTAGGGTAATAAAATTATGCAAACCGAGCGGCGGAAAGAATGGTCTTGAGGTCAGTCAGAATGGGCCTCGAGGTCGAGCTTGAGAGCTTGACAAGGGGCTGTCGAGGATGATACAATAGTATTGAAGGCTTCGTAAATGACATATTTGTGATTAATAACGAGTAATAAGTGAAGAACAACTAATGCACACAATAAATGAAAGGAAATAAATCAATGGAACAATTGTAGAGAATGTTTTAGTTAGAGAGCAGAGGATGTTGTTGTTCTTGTATTAAATACCATGTGTCTTACAAAGTGAAAAGGGTCCCCTTTATATATGAGGGGGAATCCCAACATAGTACATGTGTAATTAACGCAAAGAGAGATGGCTGGTACATCTATTTAATGCCACAGTACGGGCCTGTACTATTTTATGTGTAATTTGTCAGCTTTAACCACGTGCCTTTTGGGGTTTTCCGCCATTCCATGTTGGTCTTCGATCCATACTGCTTCGGGGTCGAGAACCCTCGATATACCTCGTCGAGGGATGTTCCTCGGAGTTGAGCTTCGGATTCCCCTCCGATACATTCGAGGTCGAGGCCCGGAATGCTGTAGAAGCGTTAAAATCGAACTTCCCTGTTTTTACCGTATACAAATATAAAAAGAAAATTATGATAAATCCAAAAAATCTTTTGCAACAGAAGGAGTACAAAGTTATAGTAGTTCGATTCAATTTTTTAGTCAAGTGAACCTTCATGAGTTACATCAAATGGATCAATAATTTGGTCTAGCTCCCACTCTCTAAAGGTCCAAAGAGACTTACGGAATTAGGCATTTGGTATTTATTCTCTAGCCTCCGCCGAGTTATTTGTACGCCATTCCGTTTTACAACTTTAAAAATTATGAAAATGACCTTTTTAGATCTCTTATGTGTAAAAGAAGGATATTTTACCTATAAAAATAAACTTAACATGTAAAAAAAGAGGTAGGATCATAAACTAAAAACAAGTTGGTAAAGGATCACCAAACCAATTCACCCCTAGCGTGCAGGAGCAATTGCAAGATTATGATTTTCGAATGCCACGTGGTAAGCAACATATTTTGTAGGGGTCAATGACACGATCCAAAAGTCACTAGTATTGATGGCACCTAACCCAATGTCACAACCTGAAATTTCCATTGTTGGGATCGTGATAGCGCCTAACATCACACTTGCCAGGGAAGCCAACGTTAGAGGTTATTTAACCAATTCTTTACATTTTTAGTGATTATCATTAATAAATCAAAAATAAAGAGAGATAAACATGAAGCTATATAGATATCAACTTTAATTACATGCTACTGCTACCCAAAATCCGGAGTCACAATTCACGAACATACAAAGACTTTTCTACAAATATTTGTCCAAAAAAATTATAAATGTTCGTGAAGCAAAGTAAAAACAGTAAGTATAAGAGTGTAGAAGGGGACGCCAAGGCCTACGATCGCCAGCATGACTAATTTTGTCTCCTAGTTGTGGAATCTTCAAAAAACCTCTCGATCAGCCACTAATAGCTCCAAAATTTGCACAGGAAGTGCATGATGCAGTACCAGTACAACCGACCCCATGTACTGGTAAGTGCCAAGCCTAACCTCGACGAAGGAGTTACGAGGCTACGGCGGGACACTCATAATATAAGTTGCATACAGTGAATAAAAAGACAGAAAAGAAGGCAGAATAATGTAAAAGGAATAACTTACAAGATATAAATATAGTACCCAACGTACTTCATCAGCGTTCAGCTATTACCAATCCTTAAGTGCAATTCAATTCTACCGTACAACTAACACACTCAAATAAAGAACATAAACATATAAATTGTTGCGGCATGCAACCCGATCTCACTGTACATATCATAATCCTCCCTTATTTCTTCTTTATATCATAATCAACAAAATATAGAAAAAGTGTTGCAACGTGCAACCCGATCCCACCATATCATAATAATCAAAATCACAGTTCACCCTTATTTCACCACATTCCACCCTTATTACACTTGTTGCGGCGTGCAACACAATCCCACCATATAATATCAATTCACCCTTATTGCTCCTCAATTTATCACCCTTATTTCACTTGTTGCAGCGTACAACCCAATCCCACCATATTCATATCAATTACACAGGAAATATAGAAGTTTCACAAATTAACACAAGACCTTCTCAATACTTAAACTTCAGAACAAGGCAAATGGAATTCTTATACTCGATAAAACCTTACACAAGTAATACTACTCAGCGAGACCAATCTAGAATATGACTAAAATACAAATAAAAACAACTTAAGCAAGTAATAGGGGATAAATAAACTACAGAATAACAATTATCTTTAACCAGGAGGAACAATATCTAGCAAGTAGCAATTAGCCATGGAAATACAAGTAGACATGTAACAATTAAAGTAGGGGAAAGAAACAATATAAGAAGAACGGGAGAGAAACAAGCAAAACAGATAAATTGGTAGAGCATAAGTACTCTTCATCTCACATATACGCAGCTCACATAATTTTCAAATAGTAATTAAGACAAGAATTCCTAATCCCTCAAGTCAAACTTAGGAACAACACTCACCTCGCTCCACATGCCTCTCACTTTCAATTACTGCTTTTCCTCTAGATTCCACCTCTAAACCACTCATATCTAGCCATAATTAACTTAATAACATCACATATTTCTAAAGAAATCTATTACAATGCAAATATTTAGGTTTCCCAAACTTTCCCCCAAAAAGTCAAAAATCGACCCCGGCCCCGCTTTGTCAAAACTCGAGGTTCATACAAAAACCCATTCACCCCTCGAGTCCGAATATGCAATTAGTTTTGAAATCCAACCTGAATTGAGGTCTAAATCTCAATTTCCCAAAAATCCCTAATTCTACCCAAACTCCCAATTTCTACCATGGAAATCTTAGATTTTAGGTTGAAAATTCTTGAAATGTATTGGGTAATTGAAAGTAAGTAAGTTAGAATCACATACCAAAAAATTGGGGAAGCAAATCTTGTGGAAAAATCGCCTCTAGGTCTCTTAGTTTTGAAAATTTTGAAACAATGGAAAAATTCCAGTTTTGATTCTGTTTTTAATAGCTGGGCGCATTTGCGAAGAGAAGCTTCCTAAAGACTTACCCGATCGAAGAGTTACCATCGCATTCGCGAAACCTACGCCCCCTGGACTTCGCGTTTGAGCGCCCTTGCTCGCGTTCGTGATGAAGAATGAATGACCCCCTCCCCTAGATCCCTAAAGAATCACGTTTGGGTTGAGCTGGCAACGATCACGAAGGGTAAGGCCCCCATCGCTCCGCGTTTGTGACCCAGTCTCTATGTTCGGATAGTGTAAAATTTCTCCCAGCCGATATCTCCTTCGCGATTACGAGAGTGACTATGCAATCACAAAGTATAATGCACCAGACACCAGACACAACACTATCATGAACTATACAGTCGACATAACTCTTTAACCTGGACTGATCTGTGCGAACTCGATCCTGTATAATCTTGACCTTATCCAAGGCCTCCTGTACTAGATCTGGACCCAGTAACCGAGCCTCCCCCGACTCAAACCACCTAACTTGTGACCGACACCGCCTGCCATATAAAGCCTCATAGCGATCTATCTGGATGCTCGACTGGTACCTGTTTTTGTAGGCGAACTCTACAAGGGGAAAGAACTGATCCCATGATCCTCCGAAGTCTATAACACATGTGCGGAGCATATCCTCCAAGATTTGAATAGTACGCTCGGATTGCCCATCTGTCTGAGGAGGAATGCTGTGCTCAACTCAACCCACGTACCCAACTCACGCTGTACTGCCCTCCAGAAGTGCAAGGTAAAATGTGTACCTCAATTAGAAATGATAAACATGGGAACACCGTGAAGATGGACGATCTCATGGATGTAACTCTATGCCAACCGCTCTCAAGAATAGGTAACTGCCACAGGAATGAAGTGCACTGACTTAGTCAACCTATCCACAATAACCCAAACAACATCGAACATCCTCTGTGTTCGTGGTAGTCGAACAACCAAATCCATAGTGATACATTCCCACTTCGCAGGAATGTCAATCCGCTGAAGAAAACCACCAGGTCTCTAATGCTCATACTTCACCTGCTGAAAATTCAGGCATCGAGCCACATAAAAAACGATATCCTTCTTCATTCTCCACCACCCATAATGCTTCCGCAAGTCCTGATACATCTTTGTGTCTCCCGGATGAATAGAATCCGTCGAATTGCGGGCCTCCTCAAGAATCAACTAACGAATCCCATCAACATTAGGCACACACACACATGACCCTGCATCCGCAGAACTCCGTCATCTCCAACAGTAACTTGGTTGGAACCACCGTGTCGTAGTTTGTCCCTAAGGACCAACAAATGAGGGTCTTAATACTGCCGATCTATAATATGCTCAAATAAAGAAGACCGAGCGGCTGTGCAATCTAGAACACATATGGGCTATGAAATATCCAACCTCACAAACTGGTTGGCCAAAGTCTGAACAATTGAGGCTAGCAGCCTCTCACCGACTGGAATGAACGCAAGGCTGCCCATACTCGCCGCCTTCCTACTCAATGAGCCGGCCACTATATTAGTCTTCACGTGATGGTACGTGATGTTGATATCATAGTATTTCAATAGCTCCAACCACCTCCTCTGCCTCAAATTCAGATCCTTTTTCTCGAACAAATACTGAAGGCTATGATGATCCGTGAAAACATAACATGACACACCATAAAGGTAGTGACTCCAGATCTTCAATGCATGAACAATTGCTGCCAACTCTAAATCATGGACAGGGTAATACTTCTCAGGAAACTTCAATTGCCGCGATGCATATGCAATCACCCTGGCCTCCTGCATCAATACTGCACCGAGCCCAACACGAGAAGCATCACAATATACCGTGTAAGAACTTGAACATGATGGTAACACCAACAACGATGATATAGTCAATGCTGTCTTGAGCTTCTAAAATCTCGCATCACACTCGTCTGACCATCTGAACAGGGCCCCCTTTTGGGTCAACCTTGTTAACGGGGCTGCTACATATGGAAACCTCTCCACAAATCGACGATAGTAACCCACCAAACCAGAGAAACTCCTAATCTTCATGACTGAAGTGGGTCTAGGCCAGTTCCGAACTGCCTCGATCTTCTTAGAATCTACCTGAATGCCCTCCGTTGATACAACGTTACCAAGAAAGCGACCGAATCCAACCAAAACTCGCACTTCACAATTTTAGCATACAACTGGCTGTCCCTAAGAGTATGGAGCACTATCATATGGTGCTGCCCATGCTCCTCTCGACTGCGGGAGTATATCAAGATGTCATTAATAAACACAATCATAAAAGAATCCAAATAAGGCTTGAACACTCGGTTCATCAAATCAATAAATGCTGCTGGGGCATTGGTCAACCCAAAGGACATCACCAGAAACTCATAATGCCCATACCGCGTCCGAAAAGTTATCTTAGGGACATCGAATGCCCTAATCCTCAACTGATGGTAGACAGATCTCAATCAATCTTCGAAAACACCTTGGCACCCTGAAGCTGATCAAACAAGTCATCAATCCTCGGTAATGGATACTTATTCTTGATGGTGACTATGTTCAACTACTAATAATCTATACACATCCTCATAGACAAATCTTTCTTTTCACAAACAACACCGGTGCATCCCAAGGTGATACACTAGGTCTAATAACACCCTTATCAAGCAAATCCTGCAACTGTTCCTTCAATTCTTTCAACTCTGGTAGGTCCATCTGGTGTGGAGAAATGGAAATGGGCTGAGTGACCGGAGCCAAATCAATACAAAAATTATATCCTTGTCGGGTAGCATCCCTGGAAGGTCTACAAGAAATACGTCTAGAAACTCACGAACAACATGCACATAATCCATAGAAGGAACCTCAGTACTGGAATCACGAACATAAGCCAAATAAGCCAAACACCCGTTCTCGACCATACACCGAGCCTTCATATAAGAAACAACCATGTTGATAGAATGGCTAGGAGTCCCTTTCCACTCTAATCGAGGCAATCCCGACAAGGCTATGGTCCCTGTCTTGGCGTGACAGTCCAATAGAGCATGATAAGGTGACAACCAATCCATACCCAATATAACATCAAAACAACCATATCAAGGAGTAGAAGATCTACACTGGTCTCAAGACTCCCAATAGTGACCACACATGAACGATATACACGATCTACAGTAGCTTTCACCACAGGTGCAGACATATATATAGGGGCACTCAAAGAATCACGAGGCACAATCAAATATGAAGCAAAATAAGATAACACATAGGAGTAAGTAGATCCCGGATCAAAAAGAACTGAAGCATCTCTACTGCAAACTAAGCAATACCTGTAATAATATCATCGGATGACTCAGCCTCAGGTCTTGTTGGAAAAGCATAACATCGGGGCTGGGCCCCACCTCTCTAGTTGGCGGGCCTCCACCTCTAATGGCCTGATCTCCACCTCTAACAGTGTGCACCCTACCTCTGGCTACCTGACCCCTGCCTCTGGCTAGATAAGCAGTCGGTGCAATAACTGCTATCGGAACCATGTACGAGAACTCAGATGCTCTAGCGGAACACCCAATAATCTCGGACAGGTCCTCCTGATATTTTCACGACCCAAATCGATGAGCCACGATGAGCACCTAGTTACCTTACTCAACTGGGTACCAACATAACATACCCTTTCATGTCATACTATCATAGATAACTGAACATAGGCCGACAAGTCCATACAATGTTTTACATACATGACATCTGTCTATGTAAGGCACGTCAATACGAATAATGTACCGACTATGTAAGGCACATAAATAAGTACATAACATACATTGAAGAATTATAGAGTAAATGACTTAACCTGTAAGTATAGATAGCTTTGTAAATCATGAAATACTTATAATGTCATGCATATGTATATAAATTTCATGTAATGCATAGGAACATGTTTCATAACGTCATCAGGCCTCTGAGGGCATCTCATCATATCATATCGACAACTATGGGCAAAATCATCAAAGTATACCAGCAGATCAGGTGGTGGTTCGTATATAACGCCATAACCTTTTTCACGTATCTCATATAAATATAATATACATATATACGCGTATATAAATATATCTGGTCATGGTTCAATGTACATGTATAAATGCATGAAATACATAAGAAATAGGTTAATAAGATTTTCTCAAAATGACATAAAATAAAATATGCCCTTCTTTAAACTTTATCAAATACGTATTTTTCTGAGACCCATGAACAAAAAATATAATAATAATCCACATGGGAAATCAAGAATATAGACACCCCTAATATTTCTATGAATAGTGTTATTTATGGAAATTGTGCATTTGCTTGTTTCTTTTGTATAATTTGGATCATGCCAGAAGAAATAAGGGATAGCCTTAACATACCTGGAGTAGGAAAAATCCATATGATATTCTTGAAAAATATTGTACCATACTCCCTTAGAATCGCAAAATCCCGTTGCTATTACGTAATGTTATTTTGTATGAAATTTTTGATGAGCAAAATCACGTTAATCTTATCTTACTTTGTAGAAGAGTTTTATGGAACAAGACATATAAAACAAGAGTTATTTTGAAAAATCTCTTTTGAGACCTTTAACCGAAAGTCTCTTACTTACAAAATATATAAGAATCTCCTGCCTTTAGGATTTGTAGGAATCTTTATAATAAGTCACATTAGTACTTGGAAAGACTTACATCTGATTCTTGGTATTGAAAACGCTTAGAAGGAAATGTCTTTTGTATATTACATGTTAAGTTTCCACCTGTTCAAAATGACTCTTAGTCATGAATTATGACTAAGAGTCATACGGTTCGTGTAATGTCTTGCTGCCACATGGAATTTTGATCTTATCCCACAATTAATTAATTTAATTAGGAACATCCCGTTAACCGATAATTAACCAATTACCTTCATAATCAAGAATCATATCAAATTACTTAAAATTCTTATTATTTTTAATATACTTTATACATCCTACTATCATGGTCATATGGTACCTTATATGGTACTAGTCCGTAAATATCGGGTATCATCGCTCGGCCCGTATTTTATCCCAATATGTCAACTTGGACGAAAATTCATTTTCTTTGACTTGCTTCTCCTATCACCTTCAAGAATTTACCCATCACTTGTTTAAAATACCATAATCCTTATAATCTCCAAATAATCTTTTCCTTGGGCTGGTATCAATTACCTTATGACAAATTCAATGTACAATACTACACGATGCAACATCATCGTAATATAATACTGCGGGACGTAATATTGATGTAATGTTGCAGGGCGTAACAGATATGCCCATGACCACCGCACTCAAAACATACATCCTGATATTGTGGTTATGGAAAGTGAGACTGACCCAAATGGGCCGGCTGACCACGATAATAACTCTGAATAAGAGGTGCACATATAGGAGCTGATGGTGCACTATAGACTGGATTC
The DNA here is from genome assembly GCA_005239525.1 of Nicotiana knightiana. Classification (NCBI taxonomy): domain Eukaryota; kingdom Viridiplantae; phylum Streptophyta; class Magnoliopsida; order Solanales; family Solanaceae; genus Nicotiana; species Nicotiana knightiana. The sequence goes on from ML411518.1 coordinate 13,866, forward strand.
CCAGAAGGAGGCACATAAGGACCACGACTCCCTAAAGAGCTGCGAGATGCCAGAAGCGCTGAATGGAACGACCTGGGAGGATAACCTTTACAAAAATTCCCTTCTTCCAGATAAGGCACCGCTGAACCCACCGGTATGGTGAGGTCTCTTGTCTGGCCCCTGACCTCCCTGTCCAAGAACTATCTCAACTCGCATGGCGACATTGGCAGCCTCCTGAAAAGAAATCTCGCTCCCAGTATCCTTAGCAATCTGCAATCTATAGGCCGAGCAAGCCCCTCAATAAACTTCCTCACCCTATCTCTCTCAGTAGGAAGTAGAAGAGTAGCATGACGGGTAAATACACAAAATAGGTCTCATACTGAGTAACAATCGTGCTGACCTGCTGGAGACGCTCGAATTGCTGGCGGCACTCCACTCTCAAGGTGATAGACAGAAACTTCTCTAGGAAGAGATGAGTGAATTGGTCCCAAGTAAGAGCAGGCGACCCAGCTGGTCTGCTCAACAAATAATTCCTCCACTATTTCTTGGCGCAACCAGTCATCTGAAAAGCAGCAAAATCGATCCCATTGGTCTCCAATATACCTATGTTACGAAGAACCTCGTGAAAGCTATCAAGATACTCCTGGGGATCCTCTAAAGTAGCACCACTAAAATGAGCTGGAAATAGTTTAGTACGCCTATCCAATCTCTACAAGGCCTCAGAATACATAACAGACCCATCTTCAGTCTATACCGCAACAACCGGCTGAACTACTCAAATTGGATGATCGACTGGAGTCTGATACTGGGGAGCCATCTTCTCCAGAGTGTGAGTAGCAGGAGTCTGGGCTCCTCCTACGGCCTGAGAGACGGCTGGTGCAATGGGGAATGCGCCAGTCTAGGCCATACTCTCCATAAGACCCACCAATCGGACCAAAGCATCCTGAAGCACTAGCGTGGCAATAAACCCCTCCGGAACCTGAGCTCGTCCGGTAGAAACAGTCTGAGCTGGAACCTCCTCATCAAACTCTGCCTGAGGCTCCACTGCTGGTGCTTCTGCTCGGGCTCAAGGCTGAGCCCTGCCCCTGCCTCAGCCTCTGGCACGGCCTCGGCCTCCACCTCTGCCCCTTGTAGGAGCTGCTGCTGGAGGCTCTGGCTGCTGCTCAGCAGAAGAAGGGGGCTGTCATGGCGCCTAACACCACATTTGCCAACAAAGCCAACGTTAGAATCTGGAGTCACAATTCACGAACATACTAACACGTTTCTACAAATATTTGTCCGAAAGGAAGTACAACTGTTTGCGAAGCAAAGTAAAAATAGTAAGTATAGGACTGTAGAAGGGGCTTCCAGTAGGACTACATTGGGTCTCCTAGCTGTAGAATCTGCAACCAACCTCTCGATCAGCCTCTACCATCTCCAAAATCTGCACAAGAATTGCAGGGTGCAGTATTAGTACAATCAAACCCATGTACTGGTAAGTGCCGAGCCTAACCTCGATGAAGGAGCGACGAGGCTACGACATGACACTCACAATATAAGCTGCATATAGTGAATAATAAGATAGAAAAGAAGGCAGAATAAAGTAAAAACAATAACTTACAAGAAATAAATACAGTACCCAATGTACTTCATCAATGTTCATCTATTATCAATCCTTAAGTGCAATTCAATTCTACCGTATAGCTAACCCATTCAAAGAAAGAACATAAACATATAAATTATTGTGGCACACAACCCGATAACACGTACATATCATAATACACCATTATTTCTTTTTTCCATCATAAACAACAAAATATAGATAAAAGTGTTGCCGCATGCAGCCCGATCCCACCTTAACATAATAATCACAATCACGGTTTACCTTATTTAACCACATTCCACCCTTAATGACCTGTTGCGGCGTGCAACCCAATACCACTGTATAATATCAATTCACTCTATTCCTCCTCAATATATCGGCCTTATTTTACCTGTTACGGCATGCAAGCTGATCCCACCATATTCATATCAATTACGTAGGAAGTATAGAAGTTTCCCAAACTAACAAAAGACCCTTCTCAATACTTAAACATCAGAACAAGGCAAATGGAAATCTTATACTCGATAAAACTCTACACAAGTAATACTACTCAGCGAGACCAATCCAGAATATTCATAAAACACAAATAAGAACAGCTTAAGCAAGTAATAAGGGATAAGAAAACTACGAAATAACAATTATCTTCAAAAAGTAAAAATAATATCTAACAAGTGGAAATTTGGCATGGAAATACAAGTAAGCATGTAACCATTAAAGCAGGAGAAAGAAACAATATAAGAAGAACGAGAGAGAAACAAGCAAAACAGATAAATTGGCAACGCATACGTACTCGTCACCTCACATATACGCCGCTCACATGATTTTCATATAGCAATTAAAACAAGGATTCCTAATCACTCAAGTCAAAGTTAGGCACATCTACATGCCGCTCACTATTCAATTACTTCATTTCCTCTAGATTCCACCTCCACACCACTCGCATCTAGCCATAATTAACTGAATAACATCAAACATTGCTAAAGATATCAATTACAATGCATAAATTTAGGTTTTTCAAACTTTCCCCCAAAAAGTCGAAAATCGACTCCGCGACGGCTTGGTCAAAACTCGAGGTTCAGGCCAAATACCATTCACCTCCGAGCCCGAATATGCAATTAGTTTATAAATACGACCTCAATTTGAGGTCTAAATCCCAATTTTCAAAAAATCCTTAATTCTATCAAAACCTCCAATTTCTACCATGAAAATCCTAGATTTTAGGTTGAAAAATCATGAAATGTATTGGGTAATTGAAAGAAGTAGGTTAGAATCACTTACCAAACATTTGGGGAAGAAAATCTTGTGGAAAAATCGCCTTTAGGTCTCTTAGTTTTGAAAATTTTGAAAGAATGGCCAAATTCCCATTTTGATTCCATTTTTAATAGCTGGGCGATAGTGTTCATCACGATCGCGTGAACACTGTCACGTTCGCGAAGAGAAGCTTCCTAAAGACTTACGTGATCACCGAGTTCCTATCGCGCTCGCGAAGGCTACACTTGCTGGCCTTCGCAAGTCCTTTCTCGTGTTCGCGCTGATGAATGACTGACCCCATCCCCAGGTCCCTAAAGCATCGCGTTCGTGTTGAGATGGTCGTGATCGCGAAGGGTAAGGCCCCCACCGCTCCACGTTTGCAGCCCAGTCTTCCCATTCACGTAGAGTAAAATTTCCCCCCTCCCCCCC
>ML411518.1:17289-92165 GCA_005239525.1 Nicotiana knightiana
ACCACCCCCCCTCCCCCCGCGCCTAGATCCCCTTCGCGATCGTGAGAGTGACTACACGATCGTTAAGTACAATGTACCAGACACCAGATACAACACTCTCACACCAACTTTTCTTAAGTCCAAACATCCCGTAGCCTATCTGAAACTCAGCCGAGCCCTCGGAGCATCAAACCAAACATGCACACCGGTCCTATAACATCCTACAAACTTGCTCGTGTGATTAAATCATCAAAATAACATCTAAAACTATAAATTGAACACCAAATCAAATGAAATTTTTAAGAAAGCATTAAAACTTCTATGTTCACATCCGGGCGTCCGAATCACGTCAAATTAACTCCGTTTCTTACCAAACTTCACAGATAATTCATAAATATTATATTAAACCTGTAACGGGCTCCATAATGAAAATATGGGCCCGATATCAATAATGCCAAATATCATTAGATTCTTAAAACCATTAAGTTTTCAGACTTATAATTTTCGACAAAAAATCATATCTCGGGCTAAGGACCTCCGAATTCGACTCCAGGCATATGCCCAGGTCCCATATTTAAATACAGACACACCGGGATTATCAAAATCCGGGTGCAGGTTTATTTACCCAAAAGGTTGACCGAAGTCAACAAAAATCAATTTGAAGGCAAAAAGTTTTGTTTTTATCAGTTTTTAACATATAAGCCTTCTAGGTCAATTCTTGGACCGTGCACGCAAGTCGAGAATGGATAAAATGAGACATATAAGGGTTCAGAACAAAGAATTTAGTCCTAAAACATGAGATGACCTGTCGGGTCATCACACCCAACCCGCTAGGTAAGCCAACTAACAGTAAACATATTCCAAATGGGATCAATGAGAAATAAATGAACTTTTATAAAACAATCCAAGGACTTGTATTACAAGTCCTAAGCCACTAAGACTTTAGATTTACAAATGTGGTATGAAATAATACTTGAACATCTATTTTGAAATATAAATAACAGGTTACAAATATAAAACTACTAAGAACAAGTGATAGTTATGTCCGAAAATATGGTACGCCTTTAATGCCAGTTCCCTCCATACGCAGCAACATCGACTTCTAAGATCTGCACGCAAGGTGCAGAAGATTAGTATGAGTATAACCGACCCAATATACTCAATAAATATCTTCACTAACCTTTGCGAGGTAGTATAAGCAAGAACTATAAATGATACTCGTTAATCACCTGTGCAGTTCATAAATTCAACAAGTATAGAATATATATACGATCAAATCAGGTAAATCACGAGTAAAACTACCTTGGTGCTCACAATTCATTATTTTAAAGTTTTCTACTCAGTCAAGAATCAATCATATAAAGAAGATATGCAAGTAAATTCAGTAACCAAGTATAGAATATATATACGATCAAATCAGGTAAATCACGAGTAAAACTACCTTGGTGCTCACAATTCATTATTTTAAAGTTTTCTACTCAGTCAAGAATCAATCATATAAAGAAGATATGCAAGTAAATTCAGTAACCAAGTATAGAATATATATACGATCAAATCAGGTAAATCACGAGTAAAACTACCTTGGTGCTCACAATTCTTTATTTTAAAGTTTTCTAATCAGTCAAGAATCAATCATATAAAGAAGATATGCAAGTAATTCCGGTAACCAAGGAGGGAAATTGCAAATAGAGATGGAATGCATAATCAAATATCAGCCCGTCGCGACGTGCAACCCAATCTAAATTATAGTAACCAGCTCTCCTGAAGCTCACATCAACCAGAACCTCGTCAGTTTCTCACAATCTGTGTGTACACCATCACGAGAGAAACATGAAAGGGTGATCCTAGGGGGATGCGTCCTTATCCACATGCAGATTCGTCTAACTCAATGTGCTACCAACCCGACGTGGTAACAAGTTCAATATCATAATTCGTCAGGCGTGGGGACATGCTATATCAAAATCCGCTACGCGTAGTCATAAGAATATCAACACAATCTGCCTGGCGTGGTTACATGCATAATAACACAATCCACCCGACTTGGTCAAAGGCATAAAAACGCAATTTGCCCGAAATGGTCACACAAAAGTATTTATACAAGAACACATGTATATGATGAATAATTATCAGATTTCGTGCTTCTGGACTAGTATCGTAACATGATAAAGTGTAGGCATGTGCAAAGTGTTCTGTCACGACCCACAAATTAACACCCTCAGGACTGTGATTGCGTCTAATATTTATCTTTCTAGGTAAGCCAAAGTTAAATATATTTATGAAACAATTTTTAACAATTCAAGTCAAATGATAACGTCACGACCCAAAATCCAACTAGCCGTGATGACACCTAACCCAACCCGCAAGACAAACCAATTAAGAATAATCCAATTGAAATGAGATTTACTGAGAAAATAAATGATGAAATGACTAAACTCTTATACAAAATCCCAAGGACTCCTAGTACAAATCATGAGCTTCTAAGACTTAGAGTTTACAAAGCTAGTATGAAATAAATACATTATCTATTCGAAATATACATAAATAGATATATAAATCTAAAGCTACAAAGATCAAGAGGAAGCTATAACCAAAATGAAATTACATCATTAATGCTGGCTCCCGCCATACATAGCAATGACACCTCCAAAATCTGCACATAAGGTGCAAAAGTGTAGTATGAGTACAATCGACCACTTGTACTTAATAAGTAACAAAACTTACCTTAGATTGAAAGTAGTGACGAGCTTAGAAAATGGTCAGAGTCCAACACCAATAGCCAAGAACAACTCGTAACAATATAATAAAAGGAATACAGGTAATAACTCAAAGATATTACGCTCAGCTCGTTCACAATTACGAAAAATAGGCATGCTATTAAGGTGTAACAGTAAAATCCAAATCTTTCATTAGAATTATCAAAATATGAGTATATTAAAAAACTATGATTTTCCCAAATGTTCAACAACAGATAAGATATTTTATTATCAGATAGCATGAGGAGTACATCTCTATGCTTCTATGTCAATATACATGTCAAGTCATGAAGGTCACAATACTGTATAGTTGTATAGTATGAGGAAAATACATCTCTATGCCTACATGCCAAGTATGCATGTCAAATGAATGATTTCATGCCACATTAGGTGCCACTTTCTTTTGGAGTGCATATAATTTTGTAGTGAGACTGTTGTTACAAGACCATTTCCTCTTTAGGTCACTGTGCTTAGGTTGAAGCCTTCTTCCTTATTTCCTTAGCTAGTCTTTCATTGTAGTACTTATGGAGGAGCTTCTGACTCTTGTAAGGTTATGATCTTATTACATCGTATACTCGACGGAATTTTTGATGTATTTCCTTGCCTATAATTATCCGTAATTAAGTACCTCCAGGCTCACGTGCTCGTAGGGTCATTTCTGAACTGAAATGCTGACAGTCTTCCCAATGGAATTTCTCTTTTATTTTTGTAACACTCATACGGTACCTTTAACTACCCCAACTCCTATCTGAATATTTCTCAAGGATCACGGAGTCATATCCCCGAGACTTAATTCCCCATGTTGGAGTTCACTATGTTTATCTTGAACAATTTGTTGATTTGTCTGTGTCCTCTTGTCTGGTAATATTCCCGGGTACTGTCACCCTCAAACACACTCAAGCTTCCTCTCATAAACCCCCACTCATCACACACAATCACTCAGCGTTATACAATACCTACGCTCACTACTAGCATGCCAGACTACGGAGGGGCGGATCCTGCCCAAGAGCTAATATAAAGCCAATATATCCTGCTACAGCGTGCATCCCGATTCCATAAATAATAATAATGACTATAAGGCCTTTTGCGACATGCATCCCGATCCATAATAATAATATATAAAATTGATAGGCCTACTGTGGCATGCAACCCGATCCATAATAATAATATTAGATATTAAGCCAATATGGCCTACTGTAACGTGCAGCCTGATCCACAATATCACTCACAACACGACTCTCAGACCCCCAACTCAGTCATCAATCTCTCCAGTCTCAAAGGCTTACAATCTCGTACCACTCGACCCAAATAATGATAACACGTGATGTAACAATGAATTATGAACATAGACTGATACATGATATGCAAATGAGAATCATGACCGAGTATATAATTACATAGCATGTGCGTCACCTAAATGCATCTGGTATAACATCACTCCCAATATTAAATACCCTCAAATCCAAGTTTAGATATGTTACTTTCCTCGAAAAGTCAAATCCAATAGTGACCAAGTCAAAAAATACTCTAGAAAGGTCATCCACCGCGTACCAACCTCCGAACAACTCGAAACTAGCTAAAAGCAACTCAAAACATCAAATAATACCAAAGGAAGTAACCAACACAAAGCTATGGGAATGCGGTCTTGCAATCGCGATAGCTATGAAAAACGTGCCCAGCTCCAGATTTCCTTTAAGCGATTGCATCTCTATCTTAGCGATCACGAAGAACAACCGGGGAATTGGAAACCAGCATAAACCAACAATGAATAATGAAGAGAAATCTCATGAAATCAATCTGAAACACGCTCGAACTCCTTGGAACCCCGTTAGAACATACTAACAAGATCCAAAACATAACTCGTACAAACTCGAGGTCTTAAATCAAGCATAACAACATCAAAACCATGAATCGCACCTCACGTCAAACTGAATGAACTTTTGATCATTCAATTTCCAAAAGAGTCATATCAAATTAACTCGGAATGACCTCAAATTCGGCACATCCCAAATGACGTAACAGAGCTATTCTAATTCCTGAAACTAAAATCCGGTCCCGATATCACCATAGTCAACTCCCAGTCAAACTTATGAACATTCCAAACCTTCAAAGAGGAAATTTTTGCCAATTAGTTCTGAAACCTTCTAAAACACCGAAATGGAAATCCGGGCATACATCCTAGTCGAAAATTACTTTCCGGACCTAACGAAAACATCAAAACTCTGTTCCAGGGTAAAATACACAAAATTCATAATTGTTCAATGTTACATCCCATGTTTTCATACGTGGAAGTACATCATAAGTAAATTGATATAAGCTCGGAAATGAAATGTAACATCCCTCATTTTTGTACGTAGTTAATAGACATACGCTCGGGAATGAGATTATCTTGAGATTATAAGTATTATTCTATTTAAAACAAGTGATAAGTAAATTCGTGAAGGTTAAAGGATAAATGAATCAAAGAAAATGTGTTTCGTTGAAGACTGCCGATTTGGGGTAAAATACGGTACGAGCCATAATACCCGGTATTTATGAACTAGTGTCATACAAGGTACCACATGATCATGATGGTATGATATATAAAGTGTGTTAAAAATGAGTAATATTTAAAGTAATTTGAGATAATTCTTAATTATGTGGATAATTGGTTAATGGGAAAATTAACAAGTTAATTAATGATTAGTGGGTGATCAATTAAGGCTTTTGATAAGCCTTAATGTGGCTTCCCACTTATGGATCTGAAAGTCCATGTTATAAGGTGGGAAGTGAAGAAGTATTGGTGGCTTAGTTATCAAAAGTGTGGGCCCACACCTAAGGACTTTAAACTATTCTAATTCATTTTGTATCTCTACAAAACAATGGAAAACTTCAGCAATTTCGAAAAAATGGAGATGCTTCTTTAATACTCCATGCTGAAAGCTTCCTTAATTCACAAAATGAAGATAATTACATCTTCTAAATAATTGATGAGCTTCAGCAAGAAAAGTCATGAAAGATTACGATCAAATTCATTTGAGAAGGATATCATACGGATCTGCTATGGCAAATTTCTTCAACAAAATTCATACGAGATGACTTAATACTATAGCAATGTGGGACTTGCAATTATAAGGAAGTACAGTGTAATATTTCTCAAGTAGGCTATCAGCTCCATGGAAGGTGTTGGTACGCTCCATTTTCTCCGGAGTTGCTTATGCGGTCAGTATGATTAGGACGTTTATTGATTAGTAAGGTGGGCCCCTGTCCCGACCTTTATGACATTTATGCACTCTTAGAGGATTGTAAACACATGTTATGTACGTGAAATTGTATGTCCTTGTCGGCCTATATTCAGTGTATAATTGATCATTTGGTCTTATACGCCAGTATGTCATATGTATAAGTTTGTATTTCCTCATGCTTTACTCCGGTTCATTTACCTATGACAGGATGATATGAAAGATATGTTATGTTGGTACTCGGTTGAGTAAGGCACTGGGTGCCCGTCGCGGCCCATCCGTTTGGGTCGTGAAAAAAGTGGTACCAGAGATATTCTGTCCTAGGGAGTCTACAAGTCGTGTCTAGTAGAGTCTTGTTTATGGGTGTGTTGTGCACTACACTTATTGTCACGACCCAAACCAATGGACCGCGACAGACACCCGGTACCTTTAACTTCCTCAATCCTAAATGAATATATCTCAAGTATTAAAATGTCATAACTATAAGGATGAATTTACTATATTCGGGTTTACTATGTTTATCTTTCATGATCTGCGGATTTGTTTGTATCCTCTTGTCTAGCCATAATTAGGCTCTTCCTAAATCAACTACTAACTACTCGTTGACCCATTATAATATGAATATTCTACATAATATTTGTTGGTTTATTTAGTTATCTTAACTTACGTCTCCTACTGGCTACTTATTTATCAATAACATCTCGGGCAAGAGCCCTTACTTCCTCTGATTGACGTCGTGTTTGCATAATGTTCTGAAATCGTAGCATATCTGTAACCTTTTAATAGATGCGATTTCATCCCTTGCTCATTTTTATCGCATTCCTTCTTTACCACTCCATAGTTACTAGAACCGCTTAATTATGACTTAATATCACGTCACTCCATATTCCCCCCTTTAAGGGAGTACTAAGAGTTGAATCTACGACAATCTATCTATAGATGTTTTACCTCTTCATCTTTAGTGACTTTTCATACTCGCCTTGTGGAAATCCTTCTGTACCAAAGATAAAAAAATCCCCTTACCCACGAGGGCGACACTTAGTGTAGCTGGCACATATAGTCCCATAAGATTAACTTCGCTCACATTCCTTGCTTTAGGGAAACATCTTCCTAAATGGACATTCTCAGAATTCCTCATGAATCTTCTTCTGTTGTCCATTCTGTTACCGGCGGAATGAAATTTGAAATTCTCATGATGTCGACCACTATCAAATCACTCAGCCCCTAATTCATGTAGTTTATCTTGTTCACAAATCCATATTGATTTCTATTATTCGGGAGTCTAACTTTTCCTTCTAGTAATCACATCTTACTCATAATGCTTCATTAACACTCTCCTCGTTTCCCTACTAACATTTCTACCAATCACTTTATTACGCAAACTTTGACAAGATATTCTTTTGATTTTAGCTCCACATACTCCTTCCACGGGCTCTCCGGGTTGCCTAACATTCTCTTCCTACTAGGGACAGAAAACATAATAAGGTAATATTTATCCCTTCTAGGTTTCCAGTACCTATGTTTGCATGATACGAGAAGATATGATATGTCGGTACTCGGTTGAGTAAGGTACCGGGTACCCGTCGCGACCCGTCGGTTTGGGTCGTGACACTTATAAGTAGGAGGCTACATGGAATTTAGGGCTGTCACTCTTTCTTCTTACTCTAGATCATGCGGTAGAGCCCAGCTGTAAGAACTCAATTTCCTAAACGGTATCTTATTCATAATACGACGATGCCTACATCTAGAAAGAATGTTGGTAAGAGATTGAATGCGGTTGTGGAAGAGTTGAGTCAGAGAAACTCGATTTTTCATGATGCTTATGATGAGTAAATGTAAGGTCTTCAGTAGATCATGTGTGTACTAAGATGTGTAAGCCTTTTGATAAGGAGCTTTAAAGCAAGAATGCCTATTCACTCTTATCCTAAAAATCAATGAAATAATCAGAAAGTCCAAGTTTCAACAAGTAGAAGAAGCAAGGTGAAGAAGGGTACGAGGTACCTAGTTAGTAGAGATGAACATTATCTAAAATTCAAGCAGAGAAATATAAGCATTTTGAGTCACCTTCAATTGTAATAGAGGTATGTACACTTGACCACACCCATCTCATTTATACCCTATGGAAGCTAACAGAAGTAGTATAAGAGAAGGACGAATATCAGGATCCGGCTGAGGTTAGAGTGACCCAAAATGGTGGATAGAATGTTTGCGTTAATTGACATTTCCAAAGGATATTTCAATTGTGCTAATAGATCTCCTTTTGAGAAACCTAGATGGTGCAATCTAAAATAGTACATCTAGATATGAGTACTTCAAAAATAGGCACTGGAAGCTATGAAGGGATTAATATTATCTTAGTGTGGCTCCCGTCCCTAGTAGAGCGACAATGTTAGGCAACCCAAACTACAAAGGGATGGAGCAAGGGGAGCTAAAATAAAAACAATTTCTTGTTGGAGTCTTCAAAATAAAGTGATAGACAGAGATGTTAGCTGGAAAAAGTGGGTTAATGAAGCATTACGAGTAAGACGTGATACATGGATGGCAACATTAGATAAAAAAGATGACGGTATTACAGAGTCTATAGTCAAGTGAAGGAAAACACGAGAGGTAATAGGCCTTGAGGTAACAAAATAGTATAGGTCATAAAGCCACATCCTCATTTCGAGAAATAAGTTCGTGACTCTAACGTGATTACTAGAAGGAAAAGTTAGACCCTAGAGTAATGAAAATCAGTATGGATTGGTCAACAAGATAAACTAAACATGAATTAGGGATTGGTGTGATTTGTTAATGATCGTCATAATGAGAATTTAATATTGCATTTTCGCGATGATAGAATGGATGACAGAAGAATAACCTTTAAAGCTCATTGAGGAAGATGCTTCCCTAAAGCAAGAAATGTGAGAAAAGTTATGCTTAAGGGACTGTGTGTACCTGTTACACTAGGTGTCTCCCTCGTGAGTTAGGAATTTTGTTATCCTTGATACAAAAGGATTACCGCAAGGCGAGTAAGGATCTTCAATGATGTGAGAAGACACCAAAAGTGAAGGTGTAAAACATGTATAGGTAGATGATCGTAGCTCTAAATTATAGTACTCCCCTATAGGGGGAAATATGGAGTGATGTGACATTAAGTCAAAATTAAGTGGTTCTAGTAGTAGTTATGAAATGGTAAAGGAAGAATGCGATAAAAATGAGAAAAGGATGATATTACACTTATTCAAGTCCTACAGATATGCTATGGTTCCAGAACATTACGCTAACCCGATGTCAAGGAATGAAAGTAAGGGTTTCGACCCGAAATGTTATTGATAGATAGGGAGCCAGTACGAGACGTAAGTTAAGACAAAAGAAATAACCCAAGAAAAATTACGCGGTATATTAATATGATAATGGGCCATCGAGTAGTTAGTAGTTGATTAAGGAAGACCCTTGTTATGGCTAAACAAGAGAGACAAGTTAACATACCGTGCAAGATAAACATAGTGAACCCCAACATAGTGAATCCCGTTTCGCAAATATTGATATAGTGATCCTTGAGAAATATTCAAATAGGAGTTGGGGTAGTTAAAGATACCATATGACTATTATGGGAAGACATCCAAAATATTAGTTCAGAAGCAACCTTACAAGCACAAAGGCATGGAAATAAGTAACTACAGATAATTATAGGCGGGGAAGAACATCAAAAATTCCGTCAAGAATATGATGTAATAAGCTCGCAGCTTTACAAGAGTCGGAGGGTCTTCCCTTAGTACTACAACAAAAGACTAGATGAGGGAATGGTCGTGTAATAACAGTCTCACAACAACAATGTATGCACTCCATAAGAAAGTGGCAGCTATCGTGGCTAATAAATGGGAAGTAAATCAAAAGTAATAACTAATACCATGAGTCGCAGATCGGAAGATAGCTTAAGACTATGTAAATGTCGATTGGAGGGAAGAGGATACTAAAAAGTTACATCAACTAAGTAAATCAGGAGTCTGGTTATTGGACCCAGGAAATTATAGACATCATGATTGAGAATATCATAGGATCACTCTTGATATCAGAGGTGCAATACAGATAGTACAACAACCATATTCTGTAATGGCTCTACGCTAAAACCAGTTAGAAGAACCACCCTCATAAAAAGCCCATATGAAGCTCCCACCGGATTGCGTACGCGCTAGAGGTGAGAGTATTATAATAGATCTTCAAGTTATGGATGTGAATCATACCTATGTGGAAGGGAGGTCATGAAAGATACAGAAGATGTGATGTGATATTTTAAGGTGAGTAAGGTAAAGGTGAATAATGTACGAGATACTCAAATACAAAAGGTTGTGAATAGTCCGTACTGATGATAGAAGGCCAGAAGCGCGAGGATTCAGTATCCAGGAATAATAGCAGCGTCGTCAGTGGGATATCTTCCAGTCGATCGTTTCTAGGTATCGAAAGGTCCAGTTAAGAGAGTAAAGAATAGTTAGAGACGATGTGATGTCACGCTTGATGTTCTAAAATAACATAAGAAAATCTATAGTGCAAGCAAGTTGAAGGAAGGTTGCGAGTAGTATGAATGGATATGTATAGGTTGAGAGCTAGAGTATGGTAAAGCGGAAAGGTTTTTGAAAGACAGGAGTGAGGATAAGAAAAGGCAAGTAAGAAGGTGACAAAAATGGATAAGTCCTTGGGATTAAGACTATGGAAACAAGAGAGCTGATGGTTTCTCTAAGATATAGAAAGCTCAGTATAACTTGAATGAACTCAAAGGAGTTTAAGACTAGTAGCATTTGGAAGAGATAGAATGTTGCCCTGGTAGTAGAATAAGGGTCTAATTGTGATAGATAAAAGTTATAAACTATAAGATGAGATTAGGCTGTCACTCTTAAGATGAACAGTAGTGAGGAAGCATTAAAGGACTTAGATTTATACATATATGATAAACAACGAAAGTAACTTAGAGATTGGTAGTATGACCTATCTAGATGCAATAAAGTCACACTGATGGATAACTAGGTCTATGAAACAAGATATAGCAATAGTCATAATTTCCACAAAGTACCGAGAAAAGAACTTCAGTATACCTATAGATGCCCAGAAGGATATCTTGTCAAGATCTGTATATGCTTAAAAAATGAGGCATAGAGATTGGCTAAAAAACTGGAGGAAAAAGGAAAGAAGAGTCGAAGAGGCGCACATACAAGGAAAAATATTGTACATGATGCATGACAAAAGGTAGCAACAATTACGAGATTGGACGAATTCTGACCATAAGTCGTGGTGTGAGGAAAGAGGAAGGGGGAATGTCCTTGCCTTTGGATTTATTAATAGAACAGTTGCCTAGATGGCAAGAAGAGTACTAAAGTATTAGGAATACATAAGTTACAAAAATGATAAGTGCATCGGTCAATATTCGAGGACGAATGATCCAAAGGGGGGAATGATGTTACATCACATGTTTTCATACGTGGAAGTACGCCATAAGTAAATTGATATAAGCTCGGAAATGAGATGTTACATCCCGCATTTTCTTACGCAGTTAATCGATTTAAGCTCGGGAATGAGAATATCTTGAGATTATAAGTATTATGCTATTTCAAATAAGTGATAAGTACATTCGTGAAGGTTAAAGGGTAAACGAATCAAAGAAAATGAGTTTCGTTTAAGATTATCGATTTGGGATAAAATACGGTCCGAGCCATAATACCCAGTATTATGGACTAGTGCCATACAAGGTACCACATGATCATGATGGTATGATGTGTAAAGTGTGCTAAAAATGAGTAGAATTTTAAGTAATTTGAGATAATCCTTAATTATATGGATAATTGGTTAATTATTGGTGAATGGGGAATTGACAATTTAATTAAGGATTAGTGGGTGATTAATTAAGGTTTTGGCTTAACTTGGAAGCGCACTTATGACTCTTAAAGTCCATGTTATAAGGTGGAAAGTGAAGAAAGATTGGTGACTTAGTCATCAAAAGTATGGGGCTCACACCTAAAGACTTAAAACCATTCTAATTTATTTTGTATCGCTACAAAACAATGGAAAACTTTAGCAATTCATAAAAATGGATATGGTTCTTTAATACTCCATGTTGCAAGGCTTAAAAGCTTCTTTAATTCATAAAATGAAGATACTTACATCTTATAAATAATGGATGAGCTTCAGCAAGAAAAGTCATGAAAGATTATGATCCAATTCATTTAAGAAGGATACCATACAGATCTGCTATGGCAAATTGCTTCAACAGAATTCATACGAGACGACTTAATACTATAGCAACGTGAGACTTGCTATTCTAAGGAAGTACGGTGCAATCTTTCTCAAGAATATCATACAGATTTCCTTACTTCGATCCGCCGTTACGTGATTTGTCGCAATTGCCGTGTGTTAAAGGGATTGTGAAGAGAATCGGCTCAGGTATGTTAAGGCTATCCCTTCTTTCCTTTTGGCATGATCCATACGATACAAACGAAATGAGTAACTGCACAACTTCATAAATGACTCTATTCATTGAAATACTAGAGATGCCTATGTTCTTGATTCCCCACGTGTCCTATTATTCTATCATCTATTCATGTGTCTCAGAAAATAGTTAAGTTGATAAAGTTTATTTCATGATATTACTCAAAGGAATAATGGTCTTATGATATTTTGAGAGAGTTTATTGACATACTTCTCATGCATTGCATTGATTTATACATGTACATTGACCCATGACAAGATGACATTATATACACACAAACATACACACACACACACACACACACACACACACACACACATATATATATATATATATATATGTATATGTGTATATATATGTATATGGGATTTGGAAAGAGGTTACGACGTTATATACGCAACACCACCTGATCAGCTAGTATACGTTGATGATTTGCTCACAAGGCCGAGATGATATGATGGGATGCCCTCTGAGGTTTGATGATGTCATGAATGCATATACCCATGCACGATATGGCATTTATACGCATATGCATGACTTTATAAATATGAAATGATTCACAGAACTATTCAGACTTACATGTTGAGTCTATTACTCCATGTTTCTTTCATGTCTTTTATTTACTAATTTTAATTCCTTACATACTCAGTACATTATTTGGATTGACGTCCCTTTTTCCTGGGGACACTATGTTTCATGCCCACAGGTCCTAATAGACAGGTTGAGAATCCTCTAAGTAGGCTATCAGCTATGCGGAAGGTGTTGGTGCACTCCATTTTCTCTAGAGTTGCTTATTTTGTCAGTATGATTTTGACATGTATTAATTAGTATGGTGGGGCCCTGTCCTGACCTTTATGGTATTTATCTACTCTTAGAGGCTTGTAAACATATGTCATGTACGTGAAAGATTGTATGGCCTTGTTGGTCTATATTCAGTGTACGAGTGGTCATTTTAGTCTTATAGGCTAGTATGTCATATGCATAAGTTTGTATTACCTCATGCTTTACTCTAGTTCATTTACCTATGATATAATGATACAAAAGATACGTTATGTTGGTACTCGGTTGAGTAAGTTACCGGGTGCCCGATGCGGCCCATTGGTTTGGCTCGTGACAGTCCACTCTTCCAACTTAAAGATTCAAACATGAAGTTCTTTCTTCCAAACTAATTCCGAATCACCCTAAAATTGAAACCGACGATACACACAAGTCATGATATATCATATGGAGCAACTCATGACCTCAAACCAGATAGTCGTTACATTCTCCCGCACTTAAACATACGTTGGTCCTTGAACATGCCAAAATTCGTTCCAAATCCATCAAATTACCGTGTAACTCACCTTGCACATACCCAGGGGTGATCGAACTTCAACGCAATCCATGTAAGACTGACAACATAACATAGTTGAAGATCATTAATTCAACCTTTGTTTGTAACTTTAGAACTAAATTTCCAATAATCAGAATCCATTACCAGACATGAATCGTGTCTCTACACCTTGTATAAGTCTGAACAAGCTGTATCATGCCATAAACATAACCCAAGATGAAATCACATGATATACCACATAACTCACATACTCGTAGCAATAATTTCCAATCATAGTAGTTGCTTAAAAACAAACCTGATACTGGTAATGGACCTCATATCAAATAGAACTCTGTTCAAAACCTTCGTACAGTTCCAATAATGAAAGAAACACACAAAAACTCATAACAACTCATCACTTCAAAAAGTCATGGAGGTGTCTCGCCTAACAAGAACCATAGCCCAAATTCTAAGCTGACTTCAGATATTACTCTTCCAAACACACCGTAATAAAATTCGATAGCAATCACTTCAGGCCCAATGACTTCATATCATCAAATACAAGCTTCTTTACTGACATGCCACACCAATACTACCTAGAGCCACAAACAGTGCAATCGCGGACTAATAAGCAACAATTCAAATGTATTCACATGGAAAATGACTCAAATGATAGAACCATCCCAAAGTACCACCACAAGCTCAATCCTACGAACCCATCACACATAGCATAACCAAGACACACAGATCTAACACAAAGGATCATATCCAATCGAAACATTGCTACAATGTGTGACCCTATTAAAAAACTGGTCCATATAAAATACCTCAAGCCACAACCATATGTAATTCGACATCAAGTAGACGAAGTGCATGGCTATAACCATGGAGAAACGAATAGCACTATACACCACAAACAGGAAAGACCATATCAAGGTGCAATCAACCATTCAATGTTCCAATAACCATCTCGCTCGAATTCTGCTATAAGGCAAAAACAGAAATGCATCTAGTGTATAATTAGCCAACATATCACTATCCATCGTAGATATAATAGGAATGCATAGAACATATTAGAACATGAATAAGATTAACTCTAACTGAATGACTCACTCTTGAACACTAATCACGTTGAGTCAACAAATCCGACCACGTGTAGAATACACATCCTTATTAGGCCTACCAATGGACCCCCAAATCAACTCCGGTCATCCCTAGATAGATAAATAACCCTCCAAAATTCCACAATAACCTAACCATAACACATACTATTAGTTATTTATCTTTGTCCATACCTTCACTGTCCGCAACAAAGGAAACATTTTCCTATGAGAACTCCCAGTCTCCAAATCCACAGGACACACGAATCACAGTAGCCGATCTCAACTCCACCACTCAAATGACTAACACATCTCTCATACACAATCATCCCACGAAAAATACTTCCATAATTCCCCTGCGCCACATGAAATTGTTTTTACTATCAGTTGTTGATCAACCAGACATGTACCTTAATACCAATGAAGCATCCGTACGTCAAAACATAGTACGTCAAAGCATCCATGTTGTCTAAGAATTCATTGTCGTCCTCTCAAAACTGAACCGCCACATTGTACATGAAAATATCAATCCCACGGGACGCACCGCGTCTATCATGACATCATATGCAAAGCACAAAAATCTCATTATCAACTATGATTCATTAGTAGAACACATACCTAATCAGTCAGAAACCTTCCAATCGATCCCATCCAGGAGGAAATTACAACATGCAACATATCTCTCATCCATGTGGACAATGCCTATCTTAAATAGTGGAAGAAATCATTGAGAACACTTCGAAACCCATTTGAACATAACAAAGCCAACTGAATCCTCTAATTAAACCAAGACACGGAGGTCGCCAAAACCCAAGAGTATTTCAACAAAACACAGGTAAGGACTCACCACATCATAAGAACCAAAAGAACTCTCTATACATGTTACCATATTAACCTAATCTACCACCAAGCTGTCCTATTTCTCCGAGTCCCTTTCGAATTGCCTTCAAGTTAATACTTTTCCTTGCAAGTACACTACGAACCTTAAAAAAGCTTACCACAAGAGATCCTAGAGTGAAACCATGTCACCTTAAAGCCTATAAACTACTGTATTCCTTAGTAAGCTCCAAAAATACTGCACCTGAGGTACCCACTCTCAAGAAACCTTATGTGAATCTAAAGTTGTCTCCTTAATATCTTTGATACTAAAATATAGGATCCATAATGATAAAGAAATACCGCGAATACCGACACCATCCATTGAAAATCTCAAATCTTATCCATATACAAACCCGGATAATCCTTAAATGCCACACATGAATCTTAAACTCTTTAGAATATCCTCTAGAGTCATCCACCCTATTCAAATCTCAAATGCACCGCCAAACAAGAAGAACGACATGTGCCCCATTAGGATAACAACACCTAAAGAAGTAATTCATACCTCTGAGCAACTGAGTGAATCCTTTTTCTTGGTACACTACATCCATCACAAACAACAACCCTGGACCATTTTAAAAACTTCCATATATCCATAAGCATTCAGAGATTCCTTACTCAAGTCATCCTCAAAACCAACCTCTGTAAGTCATAACTAATCAACAAATATGGCTCAGACCGAAACCAATACAACACATGACCATGAAATAAAATCACCGATGGTAGACTCCTCCACTTGGCTCAAAGTCATAGAAAAAAACATTCAATAACTCACAATACCTATGCTCTATTACTGCCTTAATCCCGCATTAAAATACAACTAAATTCTTCACAAGCTCATGCATAAAAATAATAAAATATCTCAAATCACCTGCTAAGCTCGCATTCATCCTCATGAAAATCAGGTCAAGTTTCTCAACCAATCCAAAATCAAACCGCGATACATATATCCCAATGGTAGAATGAAAATATCCACAACACATCATAAGTGTCACGACCCAAACCGATGGGCTGCGACGGGCACCCGATACCTTACTCAGCCTAGTACCAACATAACGTATCTTTTCGTATCATACTATTATAATTAAATGAGATGGAAAGGCTTCCGTGAGATAACTAGAATAAAACATGAAGGAATACTCGAAATAGGATGACCCAATATGTAATACAAACTTATATATATGACATACGGGCCTATAAGGCCAAAATGATCAATCGTATACTAATCATAGGCCGATAAGGCCATACAATCTTTCACGTACATGACATATGTCTACAAGCCTCTAAGAGTAGATAAATACCATAAAGGTCGGGAGAGGTCCCCACCATACTAATCAATACATGTCCAAATCATACTTACAAAATAAGCAATTCAGAGCAAATGGAGCACACCAACACCTTCTGCAGAGTTGATAGCCTGGAGGACTCTTAACCTGTCTATCAGAACCTGCGGGCATAAAACGCAGTGTCCCCAGGCAGAAGGGACGTCAGTCCAAATGACATACCAAGTATGTAAGGAATGGAAATGAGTAAATAAAAGACATGAGAGAAACATGGAGTAATAGACTCAATATGTACGTCTGAATAGCTCTGTGAATCATTTCATATTTATAATGTCATGAATATGCGTATAAATGTCATACCATGCATAGGTATATGCATATGTAAATTCATCAAGCCTCTGGGGTCATCCCATCATATCATCTCGGCCATTGTGGGAAAAACATCAATGTATACCAACTTATCAAGTGGTGGTGCGTATGTAACGCCGTAACCTTTTCCCATACTCTATATACATATAATATAAGCGTATATAACACCATCTGGTCATGGGTTAATGTACATGTATAAATAAATGAAATGAATCAGAATTACATTAATATGATTTCTCGGAATGTCATAAGATCAATTTGTTTTCGGATAAACTTTATCAATGACATATTTTTTTGAGACTCATGAACAGTAGATATAATAATAAGACACGTGGTGAATCAAGAACATAGGCACCCCTACCACTTCTATGAATAGAGTCATTTATGAAAGTTTGACATTTGCTCGTTTCATTTCTATCATATGGATTATGCCTAAAGGAAAGAAAGGATAGCCTTAACATACCTGAGTCGATTCTATTGACAATCCCTCTAACATTCATTAATTGCGACAAAACACGTAATGGCAGATTGAATTAGAGGAAAATTCGTATGATATTCTTGAGAAAGGTTATATTGGGCTTCCTTAGAATTGCAAAATCACGTTTCTAAGAAGTCTCGTATGAATTTGTTAAAGTAAATCACATTGCCATATAGATTAGATGTAAGCATCTCTCAAGCAAATCATGTTTCTATGTAGACTAGATATAAGCAAATCATGTTGCTATGTAGATTATATGATTGCATGATTCTTATGATGAGTAAGCTTCTTTTTAAGGAGCCCTCAGGCATGATTACCTATCCACCCATATGGTAAAAAGCAATGAGAGAATCGAAAGGTGCAAGATTCAACAAGTAAAATAAAAGGTGAAGAAGTGTACGAGGTACCTAGTTAGTGATGATGATCATTATCTACAATTAAGAAAAAGAGATATAAGCATTTTGAGTTACATTCAACAGTAACAGAGGTATGTACAATTGGTCACACCCGTTTCAGTTATGCCCTATGCGGGATAACATGTGTAGTTTAAGAGAATGACGGGATATCAGGATCCGTTTATGGTTAGAGTAACCCAAAATGGTGAATGGATTGTTTGTGTTAGTTGAAATTTTAGAAGGATATTGAAAATGTGCCAATAGTTTTCCTTGTGAGGCACTCAGATGGTGCACTCAATAATACTACAACTAGATATGAATACTAGAGTGTTAATTTTTTTTTTACAAATATGGGCATTGAAATCCTAGAAGGGATAAATATTATCTTAGTGTGGTACCCGTCCCTATTAGAGAGAGAATGTGAGGCAACCCGAAGAGCTAGTTGATGGAGCAAGGGGTGGTAAAAGCAAAAGAATATCTTCTTGGAATTTTCAGAATAAAGTGATAGACATAAATGTTTGTAGAGGAATAAAAAGAGAGTTAATAAAGCAATGTGAGTAAGATGTGATACATGGATGACATTGGTAGATCAAAATAAAATAACAGTATTACATAGCCTGTAGTCAAGGGAAGGAAAGAAGAGAGGTGACAAGCCTTGAGACAACAAAAGATTATAGGCCATAAAGTAATATCCTCATTTTGAAAAATAAGTTTGTGGCTCTAACCTGATTACCAAAAGGAAAAGTTAGACCTCAGAGTAATAGAAATAAGTATGGACTAATGAACAAGATAAACTAAACATGGATTAGGGACTGGGTAATAGTCGGCATCATGAGAATTTCAGAGATTACCTCCCGGTGATAATAGAATGGACGACAACAGAATAATCTTTAATGGTCATTCAGGAAGACGCTTCCCTAAAGCAAGCAATGTGAGCAAAGTTAAGCTTAAGGGACTATGTGCGTCAGTTACACTAAGTGTCACCCTCGTGTATAAGGAATTTTGTTATCCTTGGTACATAAGGATTACTGCAAGGCTAGTAAGGGTCATATATGATGTGAAAATACGCCAAAGACGAAGAGGTAAAACATCTATAGGTAGAGCGGTGTAGCACTAAATCTTAGTACTCCCCTAAAGTGGGGAATATGGAGTGATGTGGCATTAAGTTATAATTAAGTGGTTGTAGTAACTATGCAATAGTAAAGGAAGAATGCGATAAAAATGGAAAAGGAAGGACATTGCACTTATTCAAATCCTATAGATATGCTATGATTCTAGAACATTATGCAAGCATGACGTCAAAGAGAGGAAGTAAGGGTTTCTGCCCGAGATATCACTAGTAAATAAGGAGCTAGTGCGAGGCGAAAGTTAAGACAAAAGAAATAACTCAAGAAAGATTACGTGAAATATTGATATGAGAATGGGCCAACGAGTAGTTAGTAATTGATTCAGGAAGAACCTAGTAATGGTTAGAGAAGAGGATACAGAAAAATCAGCAGATCATGCAAGACAAATGTAGTGAACGCCCACATGGGGAATTTATTCTCACAGATATGACATCTTGATCCTTGGGAAATATTTATATAAGAGTTGGGGTAGTTAAAGGTACCGTATGAGTGCTACAACATTAAAAGAGAGTCCATTGGGAAGAAAGACAAAACTTCAGTTCAGAAGTAACCGTACGAGCACATGAGTGTGGAGGTAAGTAACTAAGGATAGTTATAGATGAGTACGAACATTAAAAATTCTACCGAGAATACAATGTGATAAGCTTGCAGCTTTACAAGAGTTAGAGGGTCTTCCCTAAGTACTACAACGAAAGAATAAATAAGGTAATAAGGAAGAAGGCTTCAACATAAGAACATTTACCTAAAGAGAAATGTCCTTGTAATAACAGTCTCACAACAACATTGTATGCACTCCATAAGAAAGTGGCACCTATCGTGGCTAATGAACGGGAAGAAGAAAAAAAATCAAAAGGTGATATTCAAGATCATATGGGTTGTATGGAATATCTGTGGGCACTGAAATAAGCCAAGTGTTCATGAAACAAATGGCAGAACGACCAGGAAAAGTAATTGCTTACATTTAAATAAAGTTGAGAAGGAACAAAAGGAATTATTCGATCAATGATCCAGAGTTCGTTACGTTATGAACACACTTAATATATTTAAGTATTATCCATGCAGCATATATATTGACAATCATACAACTATAGAAGACTTCGTTATAATTTAAAGTGAGAATTGAGTCCAGTTCATAGGCAACAAATTGGATTGTTAAAAGATTGTATCATGGATATTCCATAATGCCCATGAAAGGCTAAACTAATAACTAATCAAGGAGCCGCAGATCGGAAGATAGCTTAAGCCTACATAAAGGCCTATCAGAAGGAAGAGGAAACTAAAGAGTTACATCAACTAATAAATTGGGAGTCTGATTATTGGACCCAGAAAATTATAGACATCATGATTGAGAACATTGCAGAATCTCTCTTTATATCAGAGGTACAAGAGAGATAATATAGTAGCCATATTATATAACGACTCTACGATAAAGCCAGTTAGAAGAGTACTAGCCTTATAAGAAGTCAATATGAAGCTCCCACCTGATTGTGTATGCACGAAAGGTGCAAGTATTATAATAGAGCTTCAAGATGTGGATGTGAATTATACCTTTGTGGAAGAGGGTCATGAAAGAGATGGAAGATGTGATGCAAGATTTTAGGTAAGTAAGGTAAAGGTGAACAACGTACAAGATACTCCAATGCAGAAGGTTTTGTATAGCCTATACTTCGGATAGAAGGCTAGAAGCACAGGGATTCAGTATCCAAGATTGATAGTGGCATCGTCAGTGGAATATCTTCCAACTTATGATTTATAGGTATCGAAAGGTCTAGTTAATATAGTCAAGAAGAGTTAGAGACGATGTGATGTCTCGCTTGCTGTTTAAGAATAACATAAGGAAAACCTATGGGTAGGTCGCAAGCTAAAGTATGGTTGAGCGACAAGGGTTAGGAAAACATGAGTAATGATAAGAAAAGGTGAGTGAGAAAGGGACGAGAATGGATAAGTCTTAGGGATTAAGCCCATGAAAACAAGAGAGCTGATCGTTTCTCTATGTTATAGAAAGCTCAGTATAGCATGAATAAACTCAAATGAGTCAAAGACTGATAGCATTTAGAAGAGACAAAATGTTTCCCTGGTAGTAGAATGAGGGTGTAATTATAATAGATAAAGGATGACGTTTGGGCCTTCGATTGGGTAATGATTTGAAGAAGAAAAGGGGGATTTCTTGGACGGCATGGAATTAGAATACCACCTCCATGAAATATGGTTATGGAAATATAGTATCTCCCCCAGATGGATCAAAAAATTCACTTCAAATGTTCCTCGATGCAACGTGAGCCCTAGTGATTACGTACAGGGTTTCAAGTTATCAGTGGTAGATTGTAGATCAATGTTGAGGTGAATCAACTATGGGTGGATAAAAGTTACAAAGTATGAGATGAGATTACACTGTCATTCTTAAGATGAACAGTAATGAGAAAGCATTAGAGGACTTAGATATATACATATGGGATAAGCAACAAGAGTAACATGTAGTTTGACAGTATGACATACCTAGATATAGTAAAGCCATAAGGATAGGTAACCAAAGCTATGAAACAAGATATAACAATATTTGTAAGTTCAACAAATTACCGAGCGAAGAACTTTTGTATACCTATAGATGCCAGAGAGATATCTTGTCATGTTTTGTACATGTTTACAAAGTGAGGCATAAAGATTGGCTAAAAGCTGGAGGAAAAATGAAAGAAGAGTCGCATAGGCGCACTTACAAGGTTAGAGTCGTACAATTTGCATGATATAAGGTAGCAGCAATTACGATATTGGAAGGATTCCAACCATAAGTCGTGTTGCCTAGATGAGAAGAAGAGTACTAAAGTATTTACAAGAACTATAGGTTATGATAATGATAAGTGCATCAGTCAACATTTGAGGACGAATGTTCCAAAGTTGGGAATGATGTTACACCCTATGTTTCAGTACGTGAAAGTATGCCATAAGTAAATTGATGAAAGCTCGGAAATGAGATGTTACATCCCGCATTTCGTACATCAAAGTTTGGTCGTAACTTAATCAACGTAAGCTTGGGAATGAGAATATTTTGAGATTATAAGTGTTGCGCTATTTCAAACAAGTGATAAGTAAATTCGTGAAGATGAGAGGATAAGCAAATCGAAGAAAGTGAATTTCATTGAAGTTTGTCAATTTCGAAAAATACGGTACGAGTTTGTCAATACTGTAGAAGGTACCACATGATCATTATAGTAAGGTGTATAAAGTGTGTTAAAAATAAGTAGTATTTTAAGTAATTTGAAATAATTCTTAATTATGTGGGTAATTGGTTGATTATTGGATTAGTGGAGGATTAATAAGTTAATGAAGGAAATTGGTGTATTGGATAAGCTTGATGTATATGGCCTAAATCGGAGGTGTCCGATTTCGAAGTCTCTGTTATGCTAAGCCGGGCTTGAAATGTCTCAAAGTGATGTTCGAAGCCTAGTCTCAGAATACATACCTCGAGAGAGCATATCGTAGGCTCGATACGGTCTACTCGAGAGAGAATATCAAAGGCCCGTCATGACGTACCTCGAGGCAGTGCAAAATCGATGCTAGTCAAGAAAAATAGGGAAATTCCCAAGGACACGTGGTTAGGACGGATAGGATTTGTAAGCAATAGTACAACTCCGTACTAAACCGTTATACAGTTGTACCAATAGTATTCTTTTTCATAATGATACATGTACCATATTAGGATTTTTCCCTCCTATATAAAGGGGACCCCAATCATTTGTAAAGAACAACAATTGACTGCTATAGAATATTCTACTTTGCTTTTATCTTTTGTTGTGCCTATGATTATTCTTTAACTTTTTTGTTCTTCATTTATTGTTCATACTTTACTGTCACTAAGCTAGCCCCGAGGCCCTGAAATCCCCAAGCTTGAGGCCCTCGCTGGAGGCCAAAGTTCCTGGGGACTCATGAGCAAAATCGGGTTCGACAAGCATACGAGGCCGTTGGAGGCACCCTGATTGTTAGAGTACAATTTCAACATCGATGACTCAGACATCGTATCAGCCATAGGCAAGATTAGAGATACCATGTGACCCAAGCCCAAACAATTAGATCCTTCCTAGAGGAACCCCAACTTAATGTGCAAATACCATGGCACTCACGGGCATAGGAGACAGGATTGCAGACAGCTTCGAGAGGAGGTAGCCCGTTTGTTAAACGAAGGGAACCTTCGAGAGTTCCTCAGCGATCGGGCCAAGAACCATTATTGAGAAATATATGCAAATAGAAAGAATGAATAGGAGGAGTCGCAGCATGTCATTAACATGACCATCAAAGGAACCGACGTCCCACAGGCACCCATATTCAAACAAAAAAAAGTATCTATCATAAGGGAGAAGCAATCTCGGGACTACATTCTCGAGGACACCCTCACATTCAACGAGAAAGACATCAAGGCCCTATATCAGCCTTATAATGATGCACTGATTATATCTATCCTTTTAAATAAAATGCAAGTTAAACGTGTGCTCGTGGATCCAGGTAGTTCGGCCAATATAATCAAGTCGAGGGTCGTGGAGCAGCTCGGGTTGCTCGACCAAGCCATACCCTCCTGTCAAATCCTGAATGGATTCAACATGGCGAGTGACACAACGAAGGGGGAAATAATCCGCCCAGTCAACGTGGTCGGAACCATACAAGCCACCATATATGTAAGGACCTGTAAAACATTACCTAGAAAACCGGTGCTTCGGACAAAATGATGTGGTTATGTATCACTTGGGATGGCTTAGACGGTCGGGCTGAGACCGGACTCCGTGTAAAAATGACACTCTGGTATTATAAATCATGGTACTTGGAATTAAGAGGTTATTAATCAAAAGGATAGAAAGACGAAATAAGAAACATTGTGACCCTACTTGTGACTCTTTATTCTTGTGAAGTGCTATGTGATTTCCATGATTGCTTTCCTACCTATTTATTTGCTTATTCTATCTTAGAGTAAATTTTTTTCATACATATTAGTACTATTCAATGGTACTAACGTCCTTTTTGTTAAGGCCGCTACATCTTTGAATGGATGTTGGTGGTTCTATTGCAGATAGCGATGATCGCCAATAGTGGTTCCCTCACTCTTTCTCCTCACAGTAGTCTTAGTAAGCCCTGTTTCTTCTCAATGTAATGTGTAGTATATGATGCACTTCTTTTGTATAAGTTACTATATTTGAGGTATAGCTGGGGCCTTGCTGCCGGTGTTGTCACGTTTGTATTTTGTATCTATAGAGGCTCCGTAGATGTTTATGTGGGCCATGTATGGGTGGTGGGTATGTTTTCGAATCTAGTTGTATGGCAAAACCCTATTCCTCTTAATCACAAACTGAAAGTACTTTTGGAAGTTTTATTATCATATATTTTATGTAAGGGATAATGAACTAGCATACGTGTGCATATTTATATGACTAATCCCCCCCCCCCCGTGTTAATGAACGATGATGCGTTTCCTTTTTGAAATACGAGTGAGTCGGGTAGGATATGTTTGAAAGGTTTGCTCGACTGGGTTCACTCGGTTAAGCACCGGTCGTGCTCGTCGAGGTTGGGGCATGACAAAATTTTATGTCATCGAAGGTGACATGAGGTATAACGGCTTACTTGGAAGGCCATGGATACATAGCATGAGAGCGGTACCATATAATATTCATCAAATGATGAAATTTCCAACAAAGGATGGCGTGAAAATGGTGTATGGAGAGCAGCATGCAGCCAAAGAGATGTTCGCAGTAGATGACTTGGCACCAGTATCGGCTCCATCTACCTCGGAGAAGTCAAAAGGCGAACATGTAGCTAAATAACAATCATAGTCCATACCTTCGGTTGAGTCCGAGGGTCAGGTCATCGATAAACAGATGTTCGAGGACGAAGAAGAAGACTTCCTCAACAACCGAGCCTTCGTTTCCTCCGAGGAATCAGATGCAACGAAGTCCACTGTCGAAGAACTCGAGCAGGCAGTATTGATCGAGCATCTTCCAGAACAAAAGGTATACCTGGGAATGGGACAAACCCCCGAACTTAGGAAAAACATATTCAATTTCTTATTGATAACATTGATTTCTTCGCTTGGTCCTATTTATATATGGTAGGAATCCCACTGGAGGTAACCACCCATGGACTAAGTGTCGATCCCAGGTTCAAACCGGTGAAGCAAAAAAGGAGGCCTCAATCCGAGGTAAAGCATACGAATTAAAGATGAGGTAACTAAGCTTCTTAAAATTGGATCCATTAGGGAGGTAAATACCCTAAATGGCTAGCTAACGTAGTAGTAGTCCCTAAAAAGGGAAATAAACTGAGAATGTGTGTAGATTACAAATATTTGAACAGAGCATTCCCTAAAGATCCTTTCCCACTTCCAAACATCGACCGTCTAATCGATGCTACGACTGGCCACAAGATCTTTACTTTTATCGACGCCCACTCTGGGTACAATCAAATTCAAATGAACCCGGAGGACCAGGAGAAGACTTCGGGCTAAAAAATGCAGGAGGTACATACCAACGCCTAGTTAATAAGATATTCGAACATCAAATAGCAAAGTCTGTGGAAGTTTAAATTTAGGACATGTTGGTTAAGTCTTTGCGCGCAGAGGACTATTTGACTCATTTACAGGCAACGCTCGATATCCTAAGAAGATACAACATGAAGCTCAATCCCGAGAAATGCTCTTTTGGAGTCGGCTCAGGCAAAATTTTGGGCTTCATAGTGTCAAACAGGGGCATCATGATCAACCCTGACAAAATCAAATCAATCGAGGAGATCACCGTGGTAAACAATGGGAAAGTATTGCAACGGCTGACCGGGTGGATAGAAGCCTTAGGTCGATTCTTCTCGACGTCTTCGGATCGGAGTCATCACTTTTTCTCCCTCAAGAAGAAAAGAAACTTCGAGTGGACTTTAGAATGCCAACAGGCCTTAGAAGAATTAAAGCGGTGTCTCTCGAGCACACATTTGCTCCATACCCTAAAGGAGGATGAAACACTATACTTGTATTTGGCCGTGTCCGAAGTTGCAGTAAGTGGCGAGTTAGTTCGAGAAGAACAAGGTACCCAATTCCTTGTTAATTACATAAGTCGGACCCTGGGAGATGCTGAAACCAGGTATCCACACTTAGAAAAATTAGCTCTTGCATTAGTAAGAACATTTAGGAAGTTGAAACCATACATTCAATGTCATCTTATATGTGTGTTAACTGCATATCCACTTTGAAACATCTTGCATAAGCCCGAATTATCAGGCCAATTAGCCAAATAGGCCGTAGAACTTGGTGGGTACTATATCAAATATTCACCTCAAACGGCTATCAAGTCTCAAATTTTGGCAGACTTCGTGGCCGATTTTACGCCTACCTTCGTGCCCAAAGTAGAAAAAGAAATCTTGTTAAAAACATGCACATCATCGAGGGTATGGACCCTCTTAGTTGATGGTGCCTAGAACGTGAAAGGGTTTAGGCTCCGTATAGTTCTAAAACCGCCTACAGGCCGCATAATTAGGCAATCCATAAAAACTTCAAAGTCGACTAACAATGAGGCCGAGTATGAGGCCATGATTGCAGGTCTTGAACTAGCCAAGGGCCTAGAAGCAGAGGTCATCGAGGCAAAATGTAACTCTCTTTTGGTAGTTAACCAAGTAAATGGAACCTTCGAAATTCGAGAAGACAGGATGCAAAGATACTTTGACAAGCTTCAAGTGACATTGCATCACTTCAAAGAGTGGATCCTGATCCACATACATCGAGAAAAGAATTCCGAGGTCGATGCACTCGCCAACTTAGGATCCTCGGTTAAAGAAGGTGACATAATCCTGGGACTTTCATACAACTATCAAATTACAGTGATTGAAGAAGGCCATGCAGAAATCAACTCAACAAGTCTAACATGGGATTGGAGAAACAAGTACATCGACTACTTGAAACATGGGAAGCTCCCCATGGACCCAAAAGAATCATGGGCCCTTCGAGCCAAAGCAGCCTGGTTTTCACTTGATTAGAATTGAACATTGTACAGGAGGATCTTCGAAGGGCCACTAGCATTATGCTTGGGACCGGGGGACACCGACTATGCGCTAAGAGAAATCCACGAAGGCACTTGTGGAAGCCACTCCGGTGCTGATTCTTTAGTCTGAAAGTTAATCAGAGCGGGGTATTACTCGGATAGCATGGAAAAGGACTCTAAGGAGTTCGTTCGAAAATTTAACAAATTCCAAAGATATGCACCGATGATAAATCAACCTGGTGAACAGCTAGACTCAGTCCTATCTTCGTGGCCATTCATGAAATGGGGGATAGAAATCGTGGACCCCCTACAAACAGCACCAGGTAAAACAGGATTTATCTTGTTTATGACTGACTATTTCTCGAAATGGGTAGAAGCGTAGGCCTTCAAGAAGATTAGAGAAAATAAAGTCATCGATATCATATGGGAACACATCATATACCGATTCGGGATCCCCTTCGAGATTACGTGCAGTATTGGGAAGAAGTTCATTGTTAGCAAGGTGACGAAATTCCTTGAGGATCATAAAATCAAAAGGATTCTTTCGACGCCTTACCACCCAATTGCAAATGGTCAAGCCGAGTCCACAAACAAAACTATCATTCAAAACATAAATAAGAAGTTATAGAATGTGAAGGGGAAGTGGAGAGAAGTGTTGCCCGTTCTCTTTGGTATATGGCTCCGAGGCATTGATACCAATCGAAGTAGGGGAATCGAGCGTCAGATTTCCGCATGCCATCGAGGACTCAAACAACGAGGACATGAATACCTCTCTCGAGCTACTAGATGAAAAGTGTGAGGCCCGACTAATTCGTATGGCCTCTCAAAAAAAAGGATCGAAAGGTAGTACAACAGAAGAACGAGCCTCCGCTATTTCGGAGTCGGGGACTTAGTTCTAAGGAAAGACACCCTCGACACTCGAAACCTTAATGAAGGAAAGCTAGGACCTAGTTTGGAAGGACCATATCGCGTCCTCAGAGTAGTAGGCAAAGGGTCTTACAAACTTATCACCATGGAAGGCGAACAAATGCCAAGAAATTGGAACATATCGATGCTCAAACACTATTATTGCTAAGGTATAACATTCTCCCTTTCCGTTAATACTTCATAGTAACTTGTTGCAGGTGTTCGATTGAGAGGAAATGAAGCAGCCTTCAGCTCGAAGACCTTGCATTTTAATATCTACGATTTCGGAATATTATCCATGCAACATATATACTAATATTCATACAGCCGTAGAACACTATGGTATAAGCTAAAAGAAAGAATTAGGCCTAGGTCATAGACAAATGATTGAATTGTTAGAAGATTGTATCATGAATATTCCATAGTGTCCATGAAGGGCTAAAGTAATAAATAATACCATGAGCCGCAGATCGAGAGATAGCTTAAGCCTACATAAAGAAGGAGGAGAAAAATAAAGAGTTACATCAACAAAGTAAATCAGGAATCTGATTATTGAACCCAAAGAGTTATAGATCTCACGATTGAAAACATTGCACAATTATTCTTAATATCAGAGGTATAAGAGAGAAAGTATAGTAGACATATTCTATACTGGCTCTATGATAAAGCCAGTTAGAAGAGTAACAACCTCATAAGAAGTCAGTGTTCAGCTCTCACCAAATCATGTAAAGAGCTGCAAGTATTATAATAGAAGTTCAAGTTATGGATGTGAATTATACCTATGTGGAAGAGAGGTCACCCAAGAGATAAAAGATGTGATGCGATACTTTAAGGTAAGTAAGGTAAAGGTGAACAACATACTAGATATTAAAATGTAGAAGGTTGTGAGTAGTCCATACTTTAGATAAAAATCTAGAAGCACGGGGATTCAGTATCCAGGAATGATAGTGGCATCGACAGTAGCATATCTTCCAGCCTATGGTTTCTAGGTACTGAGAGATCTAGACAAGAGAGTAAACAAGAGTTAGAGATGATGTGATGTCTCGCTTTATGATCCAAAATCACATGAGGAAATTTTTGGTGCACCCAAGTTGAAGGAAGGTTGCGAGTAGTATAACTGAATAGGTGTAGGTCGCAAGCTAAAGTATGGTAAAGCGACAAGGTTTTAGGAAGACATGAGTAAGGATAAGAAAGGGCGAGTAAGAATGTGATGACAATGGATAAAGTCCTTAGGATTTAGCCCATGAAAACAAGAGAGATGATGGTTTCTCTAAATTATACAAAGCTCAGTATATCCTGAATGAACTTGAACGAGTCGAAGACTAATGGCATATAGAAGAGATGAGATGCTGCCTTGATAGTACAATGAGGGTGTAGTTGTTATAGATAAAGGATGAAGTTTGGGCCTTCGATTGAGTTATGATTTGAAGAGGATTTCATGAATTGTACGGGATTAAAAATCTCACGTAACTGAATCATATTGTGATGCTATAAAATACGGTTATTGAAGTACAGTATCGCTGCTAAGTGGATCAGGAAAACCACTTCAAATATTCCTCGATGCATGTAAGCCGTAGTGGCAAGGTATTACGTAAGAAGTTTCAAGTTATCAATGGTATATTGTAGATCAATATTCAGGTGAATCAACAATGGATGGACAAAATTTTTATGATGAGACTAGGACATCATTTTGAAATAGTAATGAGGAAGCATTAAAAGACTTAGATTTATACATATGGGATAAACAACGAAAGTAACATGAAGTTCAATAGCAGAACTCAATAATGATAAATAGAAGTAAGAGTTGTGGTATAGCATGACCTACCTAGATAAAGTAAAGTCATACGAATGGATAATCGGGTCTATGAAATAAGATATAGCAATATTCGTAAGTTTAATGAAGTATCGATCAAAGAACATTAGTATACCTATAAATGCCCAAAGAGACATATTTTTCAAGCTCTATATATGCTTACAAAGTGACGCCTAGAGATTTGCTAAAAAATGGAGGAAAAAGGAGAGAAGAGTCGCACAGGCGCACATACAAAGAAAAAGTCGTACAGGCTGCATGATAGAGGGTATTAAGAGTTATAAGATTAGAAGAATTACGACAACACACCGTGGTGTGAGATATAGGCCTAAAGTGGGGAATGCCCTGGGTTTTGGGTTTATTCAAAGAATAGTTGCCTAAATGGCAAGAAGAGTATTAAAGTATTCACAAGAGCTACGAGTTATGAGAATGATAAGTGCAACAGTCAATATTCGAGCACGAATGTTCCAAAGGGGGGAATGATGTTACACCCCATATTTTTGTACATAAAAGTACGCCATAAGTAAATTTATGAAAGCTCGTAAATGAAATATTACATCCCAAGTTTTTCGTACGTTAAAGTTTCATTATAAATTAATCGACGTAAGTTCGGGAATGAGATTATTTTAAGACTATAATTATTATGATATTTCAAACAAGTGATGAGTAAATTCGTGAAGATGAGAAGGTAAGCAAATCGAAGAAAATAAATTTCATCAAAGATTGACATTTTGGGATAAATTACGGCCCAAGCTAAAATACCGGGTATTTATGTACTAGTACCATACAAAGTACCATATGACCATGATAGTAAAGTGTATAAAGTGTGCTAAAAGTGAGTAATATTTTAGGTAATTTGAAATAATTCTTAATTATGTGGACAATTAGTTGGTTATTGGTTAATGGAAGATTAATTAGTAAAATAACGAATCAGTGAATAATTAAGATTTTTGGATAAGCCTTAATGTGGCAGCCAAGGCTTTAGGAAGTTATGACTCTTAAATCACAATTGCAAGTTGGCGAAATTGGAGGAATTTTGGTGGCCAAGTCTTACAAAGTGGGCCCACCCCACCAAGACTTAAGAATCTCCTTAATTCACATATGAAGATAGTGACACTTACTTAGTAACAAGATGAAAAGGCTTCAGCAAGCTCACACAAAGTGATTTCAATGCCAATTGTTACAAAATTCATACAAGCCTACTTAGCAACATGAGAATTGCGATTCTAAGGGAGTACAGTGCAATCTTTCTCAAGAATATCATACAGATTTTTTCCCTACCTCGATCCGCCGTTACATATTTTTCACAAAGAACGTGTGTTAGGGAGATTTCCAAGAGAATCGGTTCAGGTATGTTAAGGCTATCCCTTTTTTTTTTTGCATGATCCACACGATACAAATAAAACGAGCAAATACACAACTTCCATAAATGACTCTATTCATAGAAATGCTAGAGATGCTCATGTTTTTGATTCCCCATGTGTATTATTATTCTATCATCTTTTCATGGGTCTCATAAAAATATGTAAGTTGAAAAACGTTTACTTCATGATATTACTTAAAGGCATAATGGTGTTATAATGTTCCGAGAGATTTTATTGACGTACTTCTCATGCATTACATTCATTTATACATGTACATTGACCCGTGACCAAAGGGCATTATATACGTGTATAAATATATATTATATGTATATGAGATATGGGAAAAGGTTATGCCGTCATATACACACCACCACCAGATCAACTGGTATACGTTGATGATTTTCCCACAGTGGTCGAGATGATATGATGGGATACCCTCACACGCTTGATGATGTCATGAATGCATATACTTATGCATGGTATACACATATGCATGACATTTTAAATATCAATGATTCACATAGATATTTAGATATACATGTTGAGTCCTTTACTCCATTTTTCTCTCATGTCTATTGTTTATTGATTTTCTTCTTATATACTCGGTACATTATTTGTACTGACGTCCCTTTTGCCTGGGGATGCTGCGTTTCTATCACGACCCCAAATCCTAAACCGGCCGTGATGCCTATCGTGGAACTAGGCAAGCCAAAAATCACATATTTATAGTTTCTTTTCAAAATTTCCAACTCATTTTCAACATTTCATAAACGCATATAAATTTCTGAATCCTTTATGCAAAAAAAAAACAACTAAACAGTCTACAACAATCTCCAAGATATGGAGCCAACATAACATGAGCATCTAAGGATAATACATAAAATTCTACCGTCATGATATAAAATCTCGGAACGAAGAACTAAGTACAAAATAAGAAAGGGAAATAGAGATGTCGTGGACGCTGAACAGCTACCTCTATGTCCCGACTCCAGCTCCACACGGAAACAGATAACTAACGCTCGGTACCAGCACTTGTATCTGCACACAGGGGTGCAGGGAGTAATGTTAGTACGCCAACTCAGTCGTAATAAAAATAAATCAAGTCTAAGCAGTAAGAAACACATGAGATCAAATCATCAGTTCACAATAAGGACAACCTTCTTTCCAACAAAATATATATATATATATATATATATATATATATATATATATATATGTGTGTGTGTGTGTGTGTGTGTGTCTGTGTGTGTGTGAAACCAACATGATTTAAAAGCCAACTTCAGTAAAAGTCAATTGAAAAGTGTGTTTTTCCAACAATTTCAGAAATAAAATACCCGAAGAGTTTAGTGTAAAATGAAATATATCTTAAATAGCCCCTCAGGACAAAATATGAATAATAAATCGCACCTCGGGAAAAACATCACTCAGCATACCTCACAATCACTCAGTATTAGCCCCTCGGGCAACCTCACTATCACTCATCCCTCCCAACCACTCGTCACTCGGCACTCGCACTCAGTAGGTACCTGCGCTCACTGGGGGTGTGTACAGGCTTCTGAGGGGCTCCTTCAGCCCAACTGCTAAAATCAAGCCACCTCGTGGCATCTCATATCCTCACAATCAGGCCCTCGGGCTCACTCAGTCATAAACTCTCAGTAAGCCCCTCGAGCTATCAGTAAAACGGGGTACACGACCCAAAACATCATTTTATAACTCAAATAGTATAAATAAGGCTGAGTTTGAAAAAGGATAAGCATAATATGACTGAGTGTAAATCATAAGTCAACACAGTGACGAAATAGAAGTAAAAAGCCCTCAAGGGGTCTGAACAAGTCAGTGCAAGGCACCAAGCATCGCTTACAACATAAATATACCAATAGTTTTAGAACACAATTTTAACATATGATTTAGAGTAAAAAAATAAGTAACTAAATAGTTTCCGCAGAAAGGACAAAGTCCAAATCCAAATCAGACACGCTAGATATTTGTGTGATCCTTATCTTGTGTTATAGCGACTTCTCTTTTACTAGTGAATTATATGTGTTGCAATTTGGGTTTATATTGCTTATGATAGTTTGCTTGTCTGTTACAAGGGTGAATGCGAGATTTGCAGATGACATGAGATATTATATTGTTTGTGTTAAACAAGATTATGAAGGATTTACTTGAATTTCAATGCAGGATTTCGGGCAGCAGCAATGTAATGACCCGACCGTTCGTTTTGAGCTATAGCGTGCTTCAGCGGTTTGAAGTCGTGAGCATCTCAATTTCAGGTGTTATGACTTGTAGGTGTTGTCGGAATTGAATTTCGGGAAATTTAGAGTTGATTTGTAAAGAAAATTCTCATTTTAGAAGCATTAAGTTGGAAGAATCAACTAAGAGTGGAATTTTGAGTAAACGACCTCCGAATTAGGATTTGAAGGTTCCTGCAGGTTCATGTGATGATTTCAGACTTGGGCGTATGTCTCGATCAGGTTTTGGATAACCCGGGAGCGTTTTGATGCATATTGTGGAAGGCAGCATATTTGAATAATTTCATAAATTTGGGGTTGAGGTGCATTTTAGAGTTTTTGATGTCCGTTGGTATTTCGAGTCTGGGAATAGGTTCGTGTGGTAATTCTGGATGTGGGAGCACGATCGAAAGTGAATTTGGATGTCCGTAGGTCATTTTGAAGTTATTTGGCTAAAGATAGAAAATTGATGGTTTTTGAAAAATCCGACCGGAAGTGGAAGTCTTGATATCAAAATCGGAATGCGATTCCGGAAGATGGAACTGGTCCGTAATGTTGAATATTACTTGTGCAAATTTTGAGGTCAATCGGACGTGATTTGATAGGTTTTGACATCAGATGTAGAAGTTGGAAAGTTCTAAGTTAAAAAATTTGGGATTTGGGTGCGATTCGTCGTTTTAATGTGATTTAAGGCCTCGAGCAAGTCCGCATTATGTTTTGGAATAGGTTGGTATGATTGGACGGGGTCCCGGGGGCCTCGGGTGGATTCCGGGTGGTTAACGGATCAATATTTTAAGTTGAAGAAAGCTGAAGGTTGCTGTCATCTGGTATCATCCGCACGTGCGAGGCTTTGGCCGCAGGTGCGGCTAAGGGCTCCGTAGGTGCGATTTTGGGCTAGAGCCAAGGAGGCCACTGGTGCGGGAGATCTGGGCGCCCCTGCGGAAGCGCATGTGTGATAAGGGGACCGCATTTGCGGAAATCGGTATGGGCAGAATGTTTTAAAACAAGGATTATTGGTTCATTTTCTTCATTTCCTCTTGGGCTTAGGCGATTTTGGGAGGTTTCTAAGAGAGGATTCCTTCATGCATTGTCAAGGTAAGTAAATTCCTCCCGTTTTAAAGTTAAATACAAGATTATATGCATGGATTAGACATGGAAATTTGAAGGAATTTGAGAAATATTGAATATTTGAGTTAGTAAGGCTATGGGTAGAATATATCTTCGAGAAATTGCGGATTCCGGGCACGTGGGGTCGAGGGAATTTTGGTCATTTCACTAAGCAGGGTTGGGAAATTATATAATTTGGAATGGTTGCAGATATTAGAGTATATTTTCATTGGGTTGTCATTGTTTGGATACTTTTGGGGAGTTGTGCGTCCGTTTGGAGTCATCGGAAGGGCTTGGAGGTCGGTTATTGGAATTTCGTAGTGAGTTAAGTCTCCTTTCAAACTTTGTGAGGGGGAATCTCCCCCCTAGATGAATTAATTAAGTATATGCTATTATCTTCGGGGGCTACGTACGGACGAGGTGACGGGAGTCCGTGCGTAGCTACTATTATGCCATGTCGGGGTAGTCTAGGACCCACTACCATGCCTTGTGTGTTGTACTTTGTAATCCTGCATGTAATATTAAACTGCTAATATAATCGAAAACGTAATTGAATATCTAAAAGAAGACTAGATTCCATTTTCCCTAATCATCTAGAAAGAGAATTTATTCATGTGTGGATAATTGTGTACCTGGTATTGTTGTATTATGGAATATCATTAAACTTGAAAAATGAGTTTCAAAACAAAGATTTAGAAACTATACTTCATGTTCCTTTAAGAAGGATTTTTACCACTTTCCTGAGAAAAACTCCGCCTTCATAAAAATAATGATTTATTATGTGGATATGTGTACATATGAGCACCTGAGTCGCAGGTATGATTCGCGAGCAGGCTACCTGTATTATTTGTATGTATCACCGCGTCGCATGATCGGTTTGCGATCTATAAAGATAGATGCATCTATAGTTCGAGTCGTTCGACCCTTCGGCAGTGCACAATTTATTATTGTTGGTCCACGCCGTTTCATTCTCGGCATTGCTTGCACATGACATTTACTGCGTATTTGCTATGATTTTAAGTTGTTAATTGAAATGACAGAGATTTAGAGTTATTAAAAAAAATTCTGGAAGAAGTTGTTCCTTCCCGTCTATTAATTGTTATTTGATTAAATCACCCCTACTGATTACTTGTTATTAATATGACGAAGATATAAAGTGTTAAACGTGAACGGAGTTGAAAATTTGTATTCCCAATTTTAGTAAATTGCTTATGATAATCATGCTTAGTGTCACACTTAAATGTTTTAAATTGACCTTTAGAAGTGTCAAATTTGACCTCTCGTCACCACCTCTCTGAGGTCAGGCATGCGACTTACTGAGTACACGTTGTTTTTGTACTCATGCTACACTTGATGTGCATTTTATTGCACAGGTACTTCTATAGAAATATGGAGTATTCGGAGACTTAGGCGAGCTACATCATCCTTAGGTGATCTGCAGCTGACAGAGTCTCCCTCGTACTGTATTTATTTTCCTTTTAAATTTCCTTGTCTAGTTTGTATTTCGGATAGGCTTTGTAATGATTGTATAAATTCTTAGAAATTGCTCATGTACTTGTGACACCGGGTTCTGGGATGTGTTGGGATATATTTTCTGAAGTGTCTTATTCAAACCATTATTTTTAAATTAAAATATATTTTTTTGGGTTAATATGTAATAAAGTGAAAGGAAATGTTTTCAAAAATGTTAAAACCGGAAAGTTATTTCAATTAATTAATGATTTGGCTTGCCTGAAATCGATGTCCGGCGCCATCACGACCTTATGGATTTTGGGTCGTGACAAGATGGTAATAGAGCACTAGGTTCCCTTAGGTCTCACGAGTCACGAGTAAGTCTAGAAGAGTCTTGCGGATCGGTACCAAGATGTTTGTACTTATCTTCGAGAGGCTACAAGGTTGTTAGGAGTACTTCCCTTCTTAATTTCCTCATCATGCGATTTGATTCCTTTGAGGCTTATGCCTAAGTTTTATCTTACTCAATCTTACATGTCGTGAAGCGCTTGCTATGAATCAGTAATTTAGGAATTGAAATGGTACTACGGATGTAATTCGAGATATTTCCATGCGTAATTGATTAGGGTTGTTGTTATGGCCCTGCAAAGGAATAATATGTTGTTTCAGCTCAGTAGCTGTGTTTCTGAAAGCCTTAAGGCTATGATCAGGTAGTGATGATGCTTGTGATTGGTTATCGTGTGATGTCGATATGATGATAGAATGCTTGCCCGTATGTTGGGGGTGATGAATTATTTGAAGGGAGGTTTTCTCAGAGTTTGATTTCGAGATTTTGGTGTTTTTGTTCCGGTGGGGGAAAGGCACTTGGATTATGAATTGTACGATTGGGGTTGATAAAGTAGTAAGACTTGGTGTCTTCAAGTAAGGTGGGATATGCATCTGTGACGTGTATTCGTCGTCATTGATCGAATGGAATGTGTTAGGTTTGGCGGTGCTATGGTTTCTTCGGTTGCGAGGGGTCAGAGTGTTGAGAAGAACTATTAAAGAAAGAGGTTGGCAGAGATCATGAGTGTGGTGGTTCAGTACCGGATAAGTGTTGATAATGAAGGCAGCTAGAGAAAGATGATCTCCGGAAAGATTGAAGTCATGGTGATGTACTGGTTTGAGAACTACAGAGAATGATCCTGGAGTGAGGCTAGAAGGTGGTTCCATTCCTAGGAGGACAGGCGTAAGAAGAAGAAGTCGAGCAGTCGCAGAATGGGGGAGTGGCAGCATAGCTTGGAATTTGAAGATATTATCACGCATTTAATGGATGTCCATGAGGAGCGGACGGACTAGTAAAGTTCGTAAATGAAGCAGGGCATGGGATGGGGTATTGAAGTCGCAGAGAGTGTGCATTTCAGCGTCGTTGGAAGGTGTCCGCGAGTGATTTACACATATGGGTTATCTTCTGTGAATAGGTTAGCGATGGTGGGTTTGACAGGTCTCGATGAGGGGTTCCAGTGGCTATTCGGTAGGAGGCATAATGTTTGAAAGATGCTAGAGAATTTGAGTATTAAAGGAGTTCTAGCAGGAGAATATGGAAGAATTGGACGGATTGGTTGACCTAGATCGTGTTATCAACGGAGGAAGGATCTCGGTAAGGTCTAGAGTGGTGCAAGGAGTAGCTTCGAGCTAAGTGGGGGAGTCCCACCATCTGCAGTTGGGTTGTACGGTTGTCTTCTCATAGGGTCGCAGATTGTCGGCGTGTTGGCAAGTTATTTCACCTAAGGGAAAGGAGTAAAATGGTGATTGTGCGTGGAATTTGAGGAATGTGTGAAAGAGTTGGCCCTGTCAAATCAGGGTTAGGCTTCGGAAGATTAAGAATTTATTCTTAAGGCGTAGGTGGGTTGTCAGGATACTGACTTGGTTGCGTGGTTCCTTGAAAGAGGTTTTCATATGATAGAAGATCCTTGGAGTTGATTGCATTCGGGGCCGGTCAGAGTGGGTGACTCTCAATAGCCGTCCTAGTGAGTTCAAAAGTCTAGAATGCGGCGTTTAAAGGTTTCAGGCAGCAGTATGATCGGGAATCGATCTTTTGTAGAGTAATTTCTGATAGAAAAGGAGGATGATTGGAATGTTCTATGATATGTTTCAGCATGCGGGATAGTATTTGAGGAGTGAGAGAAATAGACTCCGGATTGTAGAAAGATTTTCAGAAGGGTATGAGACGAGTTGCGGGATTTAGGCAGCATAATCTAGTGAATCAAGGCCATTCGGGATGAGTGAGGGTAGAGTTTACTATGAGTTGAAGGAGGTTGCTATTATTCCTGAGGCAAATTGAAGATTATTAAAAGCAAATAGATTGATTAGCCATGGTTGAAACAGATACATTTTTGGCCGTGATTAGTTCCTTCGATGTGATTAAGTTATGCCAGTGTTTGTGTCGGTGTGTGTGGGGCTTTTCGGCCGTCATAATGGATTGCATGTGGGAGCATTCAAATATTATGGCCTATCAGGTGTAGGCACGTCCTAGAAGGGTTATGGTGGTATAGACTACTACTTAAGGATTTTGCATGTTGGGTGATCGTGGGAATCCACTCGTGTGTTGAGATGGTACTCTTGAATGAAGTTAAGTAAAAGGTTTCTATATGATAAAGTGTTCACCCTATCCGTGGTTCTGAAGTTATGATGAAATTCTTGCGCTACCTCATATTGGCATGTTAGGTGTGGAAAGAAGTATGTAACCAGAGGTAAGAATAGAGATTGCGGTCGGTGATGATAAGGATGTCATGAGCTCGGAAGAGCAAGAAAAAGAGATTCGAGAGTTCAGAGTAAGCTGGTGTTATCTTCAGTGCCACCTGAGATTGATATTCGGTGGAAGAGGCTTTGTACCCTGGTCATGGGTTCTTGATGTGTCTTGTTGCCTTGTGTGGAAGGTCGTGGAAGCATGACAACAAAAAGATTGTATAAGTGTGACATGTAGTCGCTTGATGGATTGAAGATTTCGACTGAGTATAAAGAAGTGCAATGTTGATTATTTGAGAAGTTATGCATGAGAGGCATTCAGTTCATTTGGTTGTGGATTGTGGGGTGTTTGTCCTGGATATGATGGTTGTTGTTGCATATTATGAGAGGAAGTGGGTTATGTGGACCCAGGTAAAAGCTATTAGCTTAGTTGACGCGAGCAACGTAGAATCGATGTTTGTGGATAAATTTAAATATGATTATGGGCTCCGAATGAGCTAGGCATGTTCATTTCAGTAAGGCACTTTTTCATGGAAAGGTATTAGAACAACATATGTTGCTCCATCTTCGTCAAATTCATGTGTTATTATGATTGTGCCGTGTGAGTTGTGAAACGACTTGATAAGTTCCTATATGTTGAGGTCCCGCGTAGTGGGGATGTTATGTGAGCAGGATAGTTCTTGAGATCCAGAGTGTATATATATATATGTCGCACCTCAGTTGTGCTTGAGTTTTGTATCCTACGGCTTTATCAGTCCCTCATGATAGCATTATGCACTTAGCATGCTTGTGATCGATATTCAATAATTTGTAATAGTGAGTAGATCAGCTCCGTATAAATATATCTTCTTATGTAAATATTATGTGTGGATCGGGTGGCACGTCGCCATGGTTATGTTATTCAGATCGGGTTGCATGCCACAACAATGTGATGACGAGTAAGGTTCCTATATTTATTTTCTTCTATTTTACTGTATATTTTCTGATAAAAATTCATATTAGTTGCGTGACTTGAATAGTTCCTTCTTGAGTTGTTTCTTATTATCATGTTCGAGTTATGGTCTATTGGCGCGATGTGGTATCATGTGAGGCTGTTAGTCATGTTAGGGTGATTTGTTGCCTGAGTAGTTCATACTGGGTGAGACGAGATTATCGGATCAGGGATCAGTGCGATAAGGTTATGTGAAGTGTATATTAAAGAACAAATATCATTATTCAGGTTCATAATGAAGTGATGATTCTAGTCAAGATGAGGTATTTATGGATTTGTTAACTCTGCAGTTGGGTATGAATTTCTGCACATTTCCTCCGTTGTGGTGGTATCGTCAACATTATAGCAGGATGTACGTATATTTGTTATGAGGTGCATTGGGAGCACTAGATTCGTGAAATTTTGCTATTAAGATTCAGGGAGTGCCATTGTGGTCAGATGATGAGTTATGCAGTGCATGGGGCTGATTCAGCAAAGGCATGTAGTAATGTTCTGGTATGTCATGTGGTAGTTGATGCGGTGTTTATATATTGGAACTAGGCCTGGCAGAGAAATTTTATGTGTTTGAATTACTTCTGAGCTTATTATATGGATAAAAGAAGAGATCTTCAGATTTGATCAAGCTAATGTACTCAGCTGGGTTGTGGTAGCACGGGCAGGTGCTCGGGGTGTTAAATAGTGATTTCAGATAACTCCAGAGCAGTTCTTGGCACGTTCAAGGACGAACGTCGGTTTAAGTGGGGGATAATGTAACGACATGACCGGACATTGTGAGCTCTAGAGCGTCTTTCAGCGGTTTGATGTCGTGAGCAACTCCATTTCAGGTGTTATGACTTGCAGGTGTGGTCGGAATTGAATTTCAGGAAGTTTAGAGTTGATTTGGAAAGAAAATTCTCATTTCAGAACTCTTAAGTGGGAATAATCAACTAAGATTTGAATTTTGCGTAAACGACCTCCGAATCAGGATTTGAAGGCTCCTGCAGCTTCATATGATGATTTCGGACTTGGGCGTATGTCCATATCGGGTTTTGGATAATTCGGGAGCGTTTCGATGCATATTGTGGAAGTCAGCATTTTTGAAGAATTTCATAAATTTGGGCTTGA
Organism: Nicotiana knightiana; assembly: GCA_005239525.1. Classification (NCBI taxonomy): domain Eukaryota; kingdom Viridiplantae; phylum Streptophyta; class Magnoliopsida; order Solanales; family Solanaceae; genus Nicotiana; species Nicotiana knightiana. The sequence goes on from ML411518.1 coordinate 58,329, forward strand.
GGTGCATTTCAGAGTTTTTGATGTCCATTGGGATTCCGAGTCTGGGAATAGGTTTGTGTGGTGATTCTGGTGTTGGGAGCGCTATCGGAAATGAATTTGGATGTCCGTGGGTCATTTTGAAGTCATTTGAATAAAGATAGAAATTTGATGGTTTTTGAGAAATCCTACCGGAAGTGGAAGTTTTGATATCAAAATCGGAATGCGATTCCGGAAGATGGAGTAGGTCCATAATGTTGAATATTACTTGTGCAAATTTGAGGTGAATTGGACGTGATTTGATAGGTTTCGGCATCAGATGTAGAAGTTGGAAGTTTCTATGTTCATAAAGTTGGGATTCGGGTGCGATTCGTGGTTTTGACGTGATTTGAGGCCTCGAGCAAGTCTGCATTATATTTTGTAACAGGTTTGTATGATTGGACGGGGTCCCGAGGGCCTCGGGTGGATTTCGGGTGGTTAACGGATCAATAGTTGAAGTTGAAGAAAGCTGAGGGTGCTGTCATCTGGTATAATCCGCACCTGCGAGGCATTGGCCGCAGGTGCGATTTTCGGCTGGAGCCAAGGAGGCCGCAGGTGCGAGAGATCTGGGCGCACTTGCGGAAGCGCAAGTGCGAAAATCGGCCTGGGAAGAATGTTTTAAAACAAGGATTCTTGGTTCATTTTCTTCATTTGCTATTGGGGTTAGGCGATTTTGGGAGGCTTCAAAGAGAGAATTCCTTCATGCATTGTCAAGATAAGTAAATTCCTCACGTTTTAAGTTAAATACAAGATTATATGCATGGATTACAGATGGAAATTGGTAGGAATTTGGGAAATATTGAAGAAACCTAGTAAATGGAAATTTGGATTTCTAGCCACGAATTGAGCCTAAATAATTTAGTAAATTGTATATTGAGTTAGTAAGGCTATGGGTAGAATATATCTTCGAGAAGTGTCGGATTCCGGGCACGTGGGCTCGAGGGAATTTTGGTCATTTCACTAAGCGAGGTTGGGAAATTATATAATTTTGAATGATTGCAGATATTAGAGTACATTTTAATTGGGTTGTCGTTGTTTGGATAGTTTCGGGGCGTTGTGCGTCCGTTTAGAGTCATTGGAAGGGATTGGAGGCCGGTTATTGAAATTTTAGAGCGAGGTAAGTCTCCTTTCTAACTCTGTGAGGGGGAATCGCCCCCCTAGGTGAATTAATTATGTATATGCTATTATCTTCGGGGGCTACGTACGCACGAGGTGATGGGAGTCCGTGCGTAGCTACTATTATGTCATGTCTGGATAGTGTAGGACCCACTAGCATGCCTTGTGTGTTGTACTTTGTGATCCTGCCTGTAATATTAAATTGCTAATATAATCGAAATCGTAATTGAATATCTAAAAGAAGACTAGAGTCCATTTTCCCTAATCATCTATAAAGAGAATTGATTCCTCTTTGGATAATTCTGTACCTGGTAGGGTTGTATTATGGAATATAATTAAACTTGACAAATGAGTTTCAAAACAAAGATTTAAAAACTATACTTCATGTTCCTTTAAGAAGGATTTTACCACATTTCTGAGAAAAATTGCGTCTTGACAAAAATAAGGATTTATTATGTGGATATGTGTACATATGAGCACCTGAGTCACAGGTATGATTTTTGGAACAACTCTTGGCACGTTCAAGGACGAACGTATGTTTAAGTGGGGGAGGATGTAATTCGACCGGTCATTTTGAGCATTTACACTTCGCTCGGTAGTTTGCGGGTGTGTGTAGCTCCGTGTGATGTATTATGACTATGTGAATCGTCGATTTTGGTTTCAGGTATTTCGGAGTCGGTTTAGAAGAATGAAGTTCACTGTTGAAGCTTTAAGTTAAAAGTGTTGACCACGTTTGATTTTTGTGATTTGGACCCCGAAACGTAGTTTTGATGGTTCCATTCGGTCCGGATGGTGATTTTTGGACTCGGGCGTATGCCCGGATTTGCATTTGGATGTTTATAGAAGGTTTCGACATTAGTTGGCAAAATTTGGAAATTTGAAGGTTTGGAAAGTTCATAAGTTTGACTACAAGTTGACTTTGATGATACCAGATTCAGATTGTGGTTCGGGGAATATGATTAACTTCGTCATGTCATTTGGGACTTGTGTGCAAAAATTTGGGTTCATTCCGGGATGATTTGACATGTTTTGGCGCGAGGTTCGGAAATTGAAAGTTCAAAGTTCATAGATTTGGAGTTGAGGTGTGATTCGACATTTCGAAGTTTTTATGTGAGTTCTGAGGCCGTGAGTAGGTCATATTTATGTTATGGGACTTGTCAATATATTTGTATGGGGTCCCAAGTGGATCTGGTGAGTTTCTGCCGAGATTCAGATCATTTTTCATTCATGTTGCATTGATGAAGGTTGTTGGTTCTAGTGTTTCTACATCTGCGGAAGAATGGACACAGATGCGAGTCCGCAGATGCAGACAGTTGGTCGCAGAAGTGAGAAGAGGCTGGGTGAGGAGGACTGCAGTAGCTGATTTTGTAACGCACCTGCGTGCGTGCAGATGTAGGATTTGGGAGCGCAGGTGCGATGTTCCTTATAGAAGCGGTATTTTATATCTGCAGGTGCGGGGGTTGCCAAGCATGGATATTTTCGCAGAAGTGATACATTGATAGTAGACGCGATGGCCGTAGATGCGGAGATTTGTTCGCAAATGCGGGAGTGCTGGGCAGAGGATATAAATCGAGGATTTTAGTCTTTATTCGTATTTTGAGATGCGGGACTCGGATTGGGATAGTTTTGGAACCATTTTCATCACAACGATTGGGGTAAGTGTTATACAATTGTTTTTTATATTATTTCATGAATCTATCTTCATTTTCGACAATTGGTTGATGAACTTATAGAGAAGTTGGGGATTATGGCCTAAAGTTTCATAATACGAATTTTTGAGTTTTGAACGTCGATTTGAAGTCAGATTTGAGTGAAATTAGTATGGTTGGACTCGTAATTGACTGAGTTGTCGGATTTTCTGATTTTTGTCGGGTTTCGAGGCGCGGGCCCGGGTTGGACTTTTTGGCTGATTTCATCTTTTTGATTCAAGATTGATCTTTTCTGGCTGGGATTTGTTCCCTTAGCCTTGTTTGAAGTATTTGAGTTATTTTTGGTTAGTTTTGAGCTGTTCAGATGTCGGAACACGCGTGATGGCGTCTTTGGAGCATCGCTTGGCTTGCTTGATATTGGTATTGGCTCGTTCGAGGTAAGTAACTCTTCTAAACTTAGTTCTCATGGTATGGAACCCTAAATTGCGTGTTATATAATTGAGGATGAGGTGACGCACATACGAGGTGATGGGTGTGTGGGCGTGCACCCTACGAATTGGGACTCTGTTATTCCGATGGCACTGTATAATGGCCCTATTTTGTTGATATTAGTGTTTTTACCATGTGATAAAGTAACTGGCTGTCAATCATGCCAAATATCATATTTAAGCTTTATGCTGAAATTGTTTGTACCCATAGTGGTTTTTTCTTGCTGTTATTTCTCTGATTTGATTGATTTGTACTCAGTCATATTCATGCATTCATATCATATCTCAGTCTCAGTTGTCGTTTATTGATACATTATATCATTGTTGTCAGGCTAGTTTAATAACATTGTGAGCATGTTAGTGAGACTGGAGAGATTGATGACTTACTAAGGTTGACAGCCTGATTATGAGTAACAATTATGGGATCGGGCTGCACGCCGCAACATGTTATATTGATTTATGCATGGATCTAGCTTATGCTAGTGCTTGGGCTATAGGAACCCCTAGACATGGATTTTTCCGAAGTACTTGATATCTGGAGATGGATTTATCCCCATGGTTGGATTGCCCTTTTTCCTTGGTACTGTATGACTCATAGTCAGTGTTGTATATGTTCCGGGATGGATTTCCATGGGACGTATAGGCCATATACAGTACTGAGTGGTTGAGCATGATGAGTGGAAAGTGTGAGACTATGAGATTGAGTACTCTGAGACGGTGAGTACATTATTCATCACTGAGATACATGGCATTGGAATGCACATATGACATACATGCATAGAGATGCATTTTTCATTATGATGTACGGTATCACGTCATTCATGACTTTTTTTATACACATTGGTATGTGGGCATAGAGAGGTATTTCACACTTGCTATCTGGAAAGAAAATAAAACATCTAATTTATTGTGGGAAGGATTTTTGGAAAAATTTACAGTTTTCAGACTATCTCATATTTTACGACGATTTCATTAAAGGATTTGAGTTTTCACTGATATTCTTGAAAAGTGGAATTATTTTTCGAATACTGTGAAAATATTGAGCATTTTTATCTCTAAGTTACTTATTTATATATATGATTTACCTTGTTGTGAACTGCTAATGCTTATTGGTGTTGGACCCCACCAAGGTTCCAGCTTGTCACTGCTTTCAACCTATGTTTAAGTTTGTTACTTATTAGTACATAGGGTCGGTTGTACTGATAATACACTTCTGCACACTGTGTGCAGATGTTGGCTGTTGTTGTTGTTGTTATCGATGGTTGCCGGGTTTGAAGATGTACCTGCGTTCCTGTTGTAGCCGCCTCTTGTTCATTATAGTATTAGATTTATAAAAACACTGTTTATGTACTTTTCAAACAGAAGACATATTTACTTCATATCAGCTATGTAAATACTATTATTAGAAGCTCATGATTTGTAATACGAGTCATTGGGAAATGTATAAAAGTTAGATAATCTCTTTACTTTACTGTCTTGTGAGTATTTGGGACGACCCGACATGTCGTTTTGAGTATCTGCACTTTGCTCAGTTTTTTAACGGCTTGAGTAAGTTCGTGTTATGTTATGGGACTTGTTGGTATGTTTGGATGTGGTCCCGAGGGGCTCGGTGAGTTTGAGATAGGTTTGGATTGTGTTGCGCTCGTTTTTTTATGTTTCGACGTTGTTTCTTCAAGCATAAATGGTACTACATTAAGCAAATTAGCTCCAAATTATGCTTTTATTGAAGAATCATATATGTATCGCAATTACGGAGCTAGAGAAAAATTATCGTCGAATTTGGACTTCGTATGAGGAATTTATGGTCATTTTACTAAGAATTGGGTTGCAAGATTTTTCAGATTAATTACGAAATTACCATTGACTTCGTATTTAAAAATATGCACCATTTCCAAAAATTGAAACCAACATATCTCCTTCAATATAAGCTCAAATGGAATGATTCAAGAGCCTCACTTGACTATAATTTCACAAGGAGTCCATTGGAGGCATCAAAAGAGAGTTTCGAGATCATTGGCACAAAAAACGAGGCAAAATAGTGTTAAAATGAGAGTTTTATTCATTTAAAATATTTTGAGTTGGGGAGCTCGGAATTGGGCAATTTTTGAAGCGATTTTCACCATATGAATTGGGGTAAGTATTCTCTACTCAGTTTTGGTTATATTCCATAAATCTATCTTCGATTTAAGATTTTGGTTGATGAATTTTAAAGAGGAAACTGGGGGTTTTGCCCTAAATTTTCATCATATGAAATTTTGAGTTTTGAACATCGATTTGGAATCAGAATTGAGTGAAACTAGTATGGTTGGACTAGTAATTAAATGGGTTATCTAATTTTGTGAGTTTTGTTGGATTCCGAGACGTATGCCCAGGTGTGATTTTTTGTCAGATTTGAGATTTGATTTAGGATTCGATCTTTATCATTTGCAATTGTTTCCTTGGGCTTTATTTGATCTATTTGAGTTCCCTTTGGCTAGTTTTGAGACGTCCGGTGGTCACTACGCGCGTGATGGAAATTTTGGAGCATCACTTGGCTTTCTCGATATTGCAATTGACTTGTTCTAGGCAAGTTTTGCCTAACTTTGTTGAGGAAATTTTCCCTCTTATTTGTCATTGTTTACTACCTGCAGGGGTGATACATATATGAGGTGACAAGCGTATATGTACGTGCCATGGTTTATCATGCTTGGTGGTGGATTATGTTGGATTTATGTTTGTAGAATTTCATGGCCTCTTTCTTCATGCCTCACTTGACTTCTAGATATTAAGAACCTAGTATTAAATGTTAGAATCGAGACTTAGCCTATTATAACTTGATCAAATTTTATGGAACTCTAAAAATACATTGATATGTCTAATTCGATCATCTCTATGCATAATCATTAATACATTGTTATGACCGATATTTTTGTTACAACCCATAGTCACGTACGTTGGTTCATGCCATAAGTCAGTCGATGTAAATTTGAGTTATCTTTGAGATGATAAGAAGTTAATCTTATTGGTCTTAAATGATATATGTGTGTATAAGGGTGTTTAACAAGTATTAGAAGTTAAACGAATCAAGGATGTTGTAACCTACATTTTTGGGTAAACCTAGAGGTGATTAATATTCTCAAGAGGTCGTGCTTTAAGGTATTTGAATCATATAATATCCGTATAATAAGTGTTGAAGTCAAACAAGTTATGAAACAAAAGTCGACAAAAGTTGTCGTAACTTGTGTTCATAATTTTACTTAAACTTTATGTCAAATGTTACTAAGATTTTCTCCCAATTTACTTGGAATTACGGGGTGATCTATCCAACAAATTGAAGATGTATGAGTATAGTTTCCAACGCATTAAACCGTTCATCGATTCGATCTCGGAGTATAGGGACTTTGGCCTTTTCCCATGACACCACCAAGCAGCTCTCTATGGGGACCACTTAGGGGGTTTAAAACATATTGATATATATAAGATGCCTCAAACCCGTTTTTAGTCATTCTTTTTCAGTATACTCAGACCTTAGAACCCTAAAAACACTCTCTCAAGTTTCTCTCATGATCTAAGACTAAAACAAAGGGAAAACAATACAAATCAAGTGTCGGAGATCCCGTGGCGTTAGTAAGTTTCTTGTTGTTCTAGTTGTTTCTGATTTATGTGTTGTTCGAGCTCGTGTGGGAGGTTGTTTTAAGTTGTTTATGTTCTGTAAATACTCCCTCAAGTTCTTAATATCAACCTTAGATGAGTTGGTTGGTCGACTGTTTTGGGGGCTCAATATGATTATTATTGATGTTGTTTGGGCTGTTTGGTGATTGTTTTGACTTGTGTGAATTCATATATATTAGGGAGGTGTTGTCCGTTTCATCGTAAAATAGGTTGTGGTCGATACATTATAGTTACGACGCTTAAACAATAATAATAGTGTCATTTCTCTTATTGTAGACTAAGGAGTCGTGACATTTGCATAACTTGAGGTTGGGCAGTATATGGACAAGGTGTGTAAGGCTACCCCTTTCCTTCTTTTACACCACTCCAATTGTACATAATGCAAAGAACGAGCTTCCAAAGATACTCTACTCTTACAAGCTAGCAGTACTTACATTGTTTCCTTTCTTATGGAACAATTGATGTTGAGTTGCTTCTCTTATTCTTATGTTATCAACGTTGTTGGTGCTTCCTAATTCTTATAAGATTCTTGATAAAGAGTGTCACGCCCCAAAAATCGAAGAGTGCGACCGGCGCTCAACCGAGTAAACCCGGTCGATTAAGCTTATTAGGTTTCATTCTACCCATACTAATTCATGAATAAAGAGGAGGTGAACTCCATTAATCATACTTTCTAAATATTTTCTTAACAACTTCCATTTTTTTTCCATTAGCAGTTTCAACCATAATATTCAAAATATAACAATTTTTATAGAAATGATGAAAAACATATTTTCCAAATACCGATATTTCTGATTTACTTTCCAATATCAAACACCATCCACAACCTGTCTACGGAGCCTCTAAATATAAAAAAATAGTGTTGTAGAAATGCCGGCAACAAGGCTCCGGCTATGCCTTAAAATACAAAGTACACGAAAAACAAATGATACAGGATCCCGAAATGAAATAGGTTACCAAGTCGGCTGAAAAAAATATGCACCACTAGCTGCGACCAACACTGAAATCTATGGAACCAGCTACATCCATTGAAAAATGTAGGAGCCCGGGCAAAAATGGACGTTAGTACCGTCGAATAGTACTAGTATGAAGAGCTAAACACTAACCTTAATAGAATGAACAATGAAAGAAAGAGAAGGCAGTCATAATAGTCAACAAGAACTTCACAAAATTACAAAAGAAACACCAAGTAAGGATCACATAGTTTCCGATTCAATTTTCCATCTGTTTAGGTTAATAATCTTTAGTGCCAAGTGCCACAACCCACAATTCTACTGTGTTTTTACACGGAGTCCGGTCTCGGCTCGACCGGCTAAGCCATCCCAAGTAAGACATATCCAAATCCACAATTATAATATGAAATCCAACATAAGTGCCACCATGTGTACGATATTGTGTCTGATCTCAGCCCGATCAGCTAAGCCATCTCACTTGGGACATAACCTCTTTCAATTGTTCACTCAATTCACATTTCTTTCCCATCTTTCATTACATGGCACAAACAGCCCCGTTTATTAAGCAGTTCTTGTCAATTGGACGCATTTTACAATTCAAGTCTTTCCCTTTTTATTTGTTCCAATACATCATTATCCATGTCGATAAGTACTATCACATAAGGCACTGCACACATAATGTAAAGAGCTTGGAGATCATAATCATGTTCTCAAACACCATGATTTAATGGTAAACATTTTAGAAAAATTTCAGAACATAAATATTTCATCCCAACACATTAAGGTAATCAATTCTAGTATGGTCAAGTTGGAACTTACAGCAATTATTCAGACACCAAGATTTTGATTCTAAGAAGAAGGGAGTTAGCCATACATACATCAATACAGCTTTTAAGCATATTTTACTTTTAGAAGTCATTTTAAGATAGTTGAGTCGAGGCTCATTTCGTAATATTTTCATATATTTCCTTATTTTATAAGCATCCCTAGGCACAATTATAAACGTTGTCCACATTCTATTTCCCCAGTTCATTTAATTCATTTTCAAACATATTTATATTTTATCAACCACTAGACACATGCAATCAAGACATTAAGTACGCATACGAGCAGTTAGGAGTATTAAGCATATTGAGTTTTCCTTACCTAATCGATATACCAGTTTTCATTTAAACCATAACTCAAAGCCATACCATTTTACTAAGCAACATAAACATTCATTGTTGAATATAAGGCTCGTTCGGAATGTTAAAGTTTATGAGTTAATAGGGGATAACCCAGAACGTAGAAATTAGGGATTTTGAGCTGGTCATACATAAACTTACGAAAAACATTATGGAATTTAATTCCGAGAGAGAAAGTTTAGCCAACATAACTGGTTGAGATTTCCTTAAGTTACTATGATGCACCAACACCGCTAGCGATAATAATCTATAGGAAGGTAGCGAAAATTGATTAATAATTAGAAAGATTTCCCATGGTGTAACTCTCTTATGAATTTCATCAAACACCTAATATGTGAAAGACTACAAGGTTCTACAATGAAAATTCCTTCTTTCCGCAACCAATTTCAACAAGAACAAACAAAAATAGTTCATTAATCCCACATACTATAGCTTAGTGTCACATGCATGGCTCATTTCTAACCCCACAACATATTTTTGAACTCATAATCTCTTATATGAAATTTTAGAAATAGCATTTACCCGGAAGGATAGTGCGATAGAGATTAGCTTCCTTGAATATTGAGAATTTGTGCAAGATTAGACGTGTTTTGGCGAGAAACATTTATGCCAGACACCCGTATGTTGCTGAGTTATTGTGCGTGTGATGAGTGGATAATTGAGACTGACATGTTTAGTACTTTGAGAGTGTGAGTACATGGGGAATATCACCTCGATTCATTACATTTGACATTCATATCTGACATCTAGGCACATAAATGTAACATTCCTCCTACTAGTTGTACTTGACATATTTTATCAATGTTGGGCTTTAATTGTTAAACTTGAGAATATGTCTAATTTATATATACCTCGAACAAGCTAATTTTGGAATCTCTCTGAGTTGTTTGTTGTCCGTATCAATATCTTACATGCTGTCTTTATATTGGTCCATACTATATCCTTTTGAGCTCGTCACTTCTTTCAGCCCAAGGTTACTCTTGTTGCTTATTGAGTACGTTTGGTCGAATGTACTCATACCACACTATATACTTCATATGAAAATACAAGTATATCTGGACATGGTGATTGTTAGATTGGTGTTGTTACTTGCTTGGGGACTTCAAGGTAGCTACTATGATGTCCGCACACCTTGACTTTTCTTCCTTTTATGCTTTTCGGTACTGTTCTACTATTCACATAGTTGTATTAGAGTTTATTTTTTGTTAAGATGTTGCAGTGCTCATGTGCTTGATGACACTAGGTTTTTGGATGGTTGTACTAGAGGTTCAAATTTATTTATCGAATTTTATGAGATTTTTCACTGTTGAGATTCTTAAAAATATTTTAATTCAAAAGCGTTGTTGTCCAAGTCAAGGAAAAATACAACAACAACAACAACATACCTAGTAGAATCCCACAAGTGGGGTATGGGGAGGGTTGTGTGTATGCAGACCTTACCCCTACCTAGCGAGGTAGAGAGGTTGTTTCCAGTAGACCCTCGGCTCAAGAAAACATGAAAAGAGAGAAAGGAAGAAGACGAAGAAGAAAGAGGAAACAGAAAGAAAGAATAGATGGACGAAGGACGATAAGGACTGGGGGAGAAAGACAACTATAGTAACAGAAACAACAACAACAACAACAACGAAATCAGTAACAGAAAATAGCCTCAAACAATAACAAACTGGAACATACGATATGCAACGAACGAAAAATAACAAGGGAGCTACTAATACTACATAAAAAGAACGAGGAACTCTCGACTACCTACTAGCAAACTACCATAATCGTCGACCTCCACACCCTTCTATCCTGAATCATGTCCTCAGTGAGCTGAAGCAGAGCCATATCTTTCCTAATCACCTCTCCCCAATACTTCTTCGGCCTTCCTCTACCCCTTCTCAGACCCGTCACGGCCAGCCTCTCACACCTCCCAACATGAGCATCCTTACTCTTCCTCTGCATGTACCTGAACCATCTCAGCCTCAACTTTTGCATCTTTTCCTCCACAGGGGCCACTCTCACTTTGTCCCGAATAACTTCGTTCCTTATCTTATCTCTCCTGGTATGTACACACATCCATCTCAATATCCTCATTTCTGCTACTTTCATCCTCTGAATAAGGGAGTTCTTGACTGGCCAACACTCAGCCCCATACGACATAGTAGGTCTAACCACCACTATGTAGAACATACCCTTAAGTCTTGGTGGAACCTTCTTATAAAAAAAAAATACCAAATGCGAGCCTCCATTACATCCACCCGCACCATTACGGTGGGAGACCTCATCATGAATCTCCTCTTACCCTAGATTATAGACCCGATACTTGAAACTACCCCTCCTAAGGATGACTTGGGTATCAAGCTTCACATCCAAGTCTGCTTCATGAGTCTCTTCACTGAACTTACACTCCAAGTATTCCATTTTTGTCTTGCTCAACTTGAAACCCTTAGACTCTAGGGTCTGCCTCCAGATCTCCAGCCTCGCATTGACCCCGCTCCTCGTCTCATCAATCAGCATTATGTCATCAGCAAATAACATACACCATGGCACCTCACCAGATGAATAGCTTCAGTAGTCGATCACCAGATTTATAGCTTAGTAGTCAAGGAAAAATAATCAAAAGGAATAGAAAGACCATTTTGTTTCCCATACAATTTGAGTTTGTATGAGGCATTTAGTTTTCTTTTCTTTCTTTTTGGTTTTAGGTTATGAGTTCTGAAAAAATGGTTTATATTAAAGCTCTAAGTTTGGACACTAAGGAAATTTTTCATTTGGTGGGTTATAATAGAAGGCTCAATCGATCCAAATATAGCCTAATTCATTTTCCAAAATCTATATTTTTCTAGGATTTTGCCTTGACCAACAATAAAGGCAAGTTCTAGTTATTGATAGTCTTGATTTTCATATGTCTTAATCTTTTCAAAGATCAAAGATTAATAACAATAGAGTATTTACATTTGCAAATATAGAGGCACAAAGTTAGAAATTAACAAAAATAATTCCATTGGATTCGAAATGCTCATAATTCTGTCAAAAATTTAATAATAGATATTCATGTGTAAGTTTTTTTAAGAAATTAAATATACCACTAAGCTGGGTGCTTAGTGGTACATTTTATTAATAATAATCAAAACAAAATACAAGGTGTTCAGGAGGTCTCACAAAATGTAGATGAATTAAATATGAAAGGACATCAATCCTATTATCAAAGTTGAGTACTCCGCTCAACACTGATAATACAAAAAGAACTATGAAGCATATCCCTTGAGGAGCCACTCCTGGACATGAGCATGCGTAACCATGGCTTTTCGAGCTTGTATAACATACATTGCACCTCTTCACGACTGTTTACCTTGAAAATAGTAATTACAATTATATTTGATTAATGTGGTTCTAAAAATACGTGATCTATTTTAATACCGGTTTCTTAGGCAGTAGATGCTAAGTGTGAAGTAAGAGAAATGAAATAAGAGCAAAGGGAAACGAGATTACACAAACCGGGCAGTGGAGAGACCGGTGTCGAGGGTGTTCGGAAAGGCCTCGAGGTCGAGCTTTAGAAGCTTCACTAGGGGCTATCGATAACAGTATAAAAATGTCGAGGGACTTAAGAGTGGCCTGTTTATGATCAATAACAAGTACTAAATGAAGAATAATTCTGGAACACAATAAATGAGAAGCAATAAATCAATGAAGTAATTGTAGAGAAAGTTTAGTTAGAGGGCAGAGCATGTTCTTGTTCTTGTGTTGAATATCATGTGTGTTACAAAGTGACAAGGTTCCCCTTTATATGTGAGGGGGGATACCAAAATAGTACATGTGTAACTAATGCAAAGAGATATGGCTGGTACATCCATTTAATGCCACGGTACGGTCTTGTACTATTTTATGTATTTTGTCATCTTTAACCACGTGCCTCTTAGGAGTCTCCTGCCTTATCATGACAATCTTCGAATCTCGCCCCGCCTTGAGGTGTATCGACCCCTTGGAATTCTCCCTCTAGGAGTGAACCTCGTGGTTAAACTTCGGATGCTGCTTCGATACGGTCGAGGTCGAGGCTCGAATTGCTGCAGGAGCCTAAAAATCGGGCTTCCCCGGTTTTGCCGTATAAAGATAGTCCCCGCGTTTCTTGGAATGAAATGAGAAGAAACAATTTGAATTTAACAACCTTTTAATACTTTCATTATTCTGTCAGTCATAACACGCATGCAACCAATGTGAGAGATGCTCAGAGATCATATATGCGCAGTTTTATGAAAAGATTCAAATTTATTTTGGCGGCGGTTGACTGTCTTTTGGATTTCCTCAACGTGCGCGGTTGGCCCCTATAAATACTTCCTCCCATGTCCCTCCCTTTTATTTTTTTGCTTCTTCTAATCTCTCCTAAAATAGATCTCATTAATTCTTTCTTGCATCCCCTTTCTGATCAGTTCCCTCTCATTCTCTTTGAAACTTTTCCGCAGGAATGACGAAGGCTTACAAAACTATTCAACGAGATGATAAAGCCCCCTCTTATTCATTTTCCTTTACGGGAAAGGCAATTGTTCACCAAAATATTGAGGAGTGCATCCCTGGGCCCTGCGAAACGACCTCTGATTTTAAGGCAGGTAGATCTTCCTCGAAGCCGGGACGGTGCGAATCCATATCACGTTATATTAGCCTAATAACAAATGTCAAGAGAGTGAAGGCCGACTGCTGCTGGGGAGATCAGGTGCAAGTGGAGATTCCCTCTCAGGATGAAAACATAATAACCCATAAGACCGGCTTTCTCAGTGTATACACCTATCCATTTACCCTGGGCCCCATAGGGCCGTCTTTGCCGCCGATAGATCACGTCGTTCTCGATTTCTGCAAGCGGTATCAAGTGGCACTCGGCCAGATCCGCCCATCTTTTTGGTGAACTGTTTACATGATTAGGCATTTTACAATTTGGTCGAGGGTGATGCCTTTCACCTTGTACAGTCCCCGACTTTATCGGATGAGCCATTTTTTTTGAGTTAGGACCTTGGATCTGATTCCATCTGATAGGATGCCGGTTCCTGAGGAATGTAATACGAATCGTAAGTGAAAATCTTAATTTTCCTTTATGCCAATTCTCCCTAAAACTAACTCCCTTTGATGATGCAATTGTTGCGTGGTATCCCGATGCGGTTAAGGATCTCTCGAGCTGGATTCGCTAGCTTGATTGTACCTACCCGTATGTCGAGCGTGTGTGGCACGACCTAGCCAGAGGTCGATGGGAAGCCAAAATCATGGTGGGACCTTTCCTTTTGCAATACCTTAGTTCTGTTTCGAAGAGACACCTCTCGAATATATTCTTACTTCTAGTGTTTATGTAGGCTTAGGGGAGGCCTCTTCGATGAGAGAAGCATTGCCTGGGGGAGCAGATATCTCGAACCTGAATGAATGGAAGAAGGCAAAGATGAAATTTTTGATCGACCCTCTGGAGCCAAAGAGGGCTACCGTGCAAAGGTCCGAGGCCGGCTCCTCGACTTTAGACGAGAACGTGGATTCACTGATATCGACCGAGGGAAGTAAAAGCGTAACTGGCTATGGCCTTTGTTGATCCCGAAACTGTTGAGACGAGGATTCTTGGACTACAACTTGACGATGTTGTCTTACCCGGGACAGGAGAGGTTGTCAAAGTGGATCGGATGATTCCCCTGATCCGATTATTGACTGTAATATTCCCGAGCCCGAAGGGCACTCAGTAGGTGAGTTACGGTAGCGTTGATGTGAGCCGAGGGCCTCGATTGAGTCCTACGGTGCGAGGATGCCCCTTGGGGGGAAGGTCGCAGTTGAGGGGCTCTTTACTATGGCTGAGAGGAATCCCGAACTTAATGCCCCGCTCATTTTCGAAGAAGCCGAAAGGCTTTGCAAGCAGGTGATTTCTTTGTCAATTGTTTTGAGCGTTGATTATCACTTCTCTGACCCCCCCCCCCTTCTTTCAGGTGAAAGTGCTTTACAATAGGACCACGACAAGTTTTAGTCTGAGCTGACCCATTACGAGGGGAACTGTAGGAGATTTTTATCGGAGGTGGATGAGCACAGGGCTCTTCTCTCCAAAAAGGATGGGGAGGCACTGGGCCTCTGAGATCGTTAAGAAACGGCATCTCAGAAGCGGAACGATCTTGATGAGCATGTAACATAGCCTTCAGGTGCTTTGTTTTTGTAATTGATGTTATTACTTCATCTTTATTGGGCTGATCTTTGCAGCTTAGGGAAAATGATGCCCTGATGCGGGAAGGATTCTGAGCCAGGGATGCCGAGATCCTTAGATTCAGGCAGTGTGTGAGTGAGAGAGATGCCATCCAAGAGAAGCTGACTTCTACTGAGTATTGCCTTCGTGATGCAAGGACTGAAGGCAACATATATAAGGACCTCTATGGTGAATCGTTCACTGTGTTATCTTCAATTAAGGCTAAAGTTGATGCACTCGTAGCCTCGTACAAAGTCAATCCTGCTGCAGCAAATGCCCAGGCCAGGAAAGCGGCCGAGGAGGCAGAGCTCAGACTTGCCTGAGCCTTGGAGCTTTCCCAATTGATGTCTCGGAGGCAGGCTCTCGAGGATATTCCTGTAGAAGGCATCAATTTATTTGTTGAGATCGAGGGGGTGAAGACCCTATAAAAGGACTCGGAAGCACTTCTTGCTTCTGAAGACGATTCAATCAGTGGCTCAAAAGATGACGAAGATGAGGGTGAGGTCCCCGAGGGGGAAGAGTTCGTTGAAGAACCGGGGGCCGAAGGCCAAGCTACTGAAACTATAACTCCGAGGGAGCCATTGAAGGCACAGCCAGCTGTAGATTAGGTTTTCATTTGTTCTTCTTCCTTGTGCGAGGGATCTGATTTCGAGTTTTGTAAATATGCTTTGTGAACTTTTATCACGTATAAAGACCTTTTGTGACACGTTGTTTCTTTTTTGGTTTCTTGAAATAGGCTTTGATGCATGTTGGTGATTAGTCCGATTATTATGACTTATAGATGAAACCCTCGGGGTTATAAATTTGACCTGATGCTCTTTAGGCTGGCGACTTGGGCTCTTACGCATTTAGCCTTGAGGCGCTTTAGTTAACTGTATCGGGCCTAGTCTTCGAGTCGAGTTTCGACTCGTGCTCAACGGCCTTCAGTTAGCCCGATGAATTGTACTTTGAGATGAAACTCTTAGGGTCATAAATTGGCCCTGAGGCTTTTTAAGCTGGCGACTTGGGCTTTTACGCTTTAGGTAGGTATGACCTTCAGTGTAGCTGGCAACTTGGGCTCTTACACATTTGGCCTGAGGCGCTTTAGTTAATGGTATCAGGATTGGTCTCCGAGTCCGTGTTCGACTCGAGCTCAACGGCCCTCAAGTTTTCAATTTGGCCCTGAGGCGCTTTGGGTTGGCATAAGTTATAGTTGGCGACTTGGGCTCTTACACGTAAGGTCGATACTACAAGCTGGCGACTTGGTCTCTTACGCTTTAGGTCGGTATGACCTTCGGTGTAGTTGGCAACTTCAGCTTTTACGCATTTGGCCCTGAGGCTCTTTAGTTAACCATTTCAAAATTAGTCTCCAAATCAGGTTTCGACTCAAGCTCAACGGCCCTAAGGTTTTCAAATCGGCCCTGAGGCACTTTGGGTCAGTATGACCTGTAGCTGGTGACTTGGGCTCTTACGCGTAAGGTCGATACGACTAGCTGGAAACTTGGGCTCTTACGCTTTAGGTCGGTACGACCTTTGATGTAGCTGGCGACTTGGGCTCTTATGCTTCAGGTTGGTACGACCTTTAACCGGTTATTTTCAAAGTTTTTCAAAGTAATTAGAGGCTTGTGATTTTATAGAAATAGTCGGACGTCTCCGAGACGCGTTCGTTTGGCCGGAGCCTTATGACGGTTGTCACTGTATTTGGTCGTAGCCTTTTAGTCCCCGAGTGAGATAGCCACGATGTCTATATCGAGGGTAGGCCTTTTGGTGTCTTACAAGTTCGATATATAGCCTTGAATTTGATATGCAGATTATGCCTTTTTTAAGGTCTTACAAATTTGTACATGCATTTCTTGAGGTCTTACGATTTTGGTGTTGCCTCATGGAGGGCTTACGAGTTTGAAGTTGCCAGCCCTAGGGTCTTTCGGCCATGAGTCGAATGTCGAGGTCAGTCCTTGAGTCAGAGTTGATATTGCATCATAGAGGGCTTACGTCATAGATATTTCCTCTTGGAGGGCTTATGAGCTTGAAGTTGTCGACCCTAAGGTCTTACACCTTCGAGTTAGATGGCTTGATGAGCCGACCGTCGAGGACAGTCCCCGAGTCAGAGTTGATATTGCCTCGAGGAGGGCTTATGATCTTGAAGTTGCCAGCCTTAAGGTCATACGGCTTCGAGTTTTTGGTGACTCGATGGAGTGAGTGTCGAGGACAGTTCCTGAGTGCCTGATAAACTTTTGGCCTTGGGGCTATCTTTAGTGAAAATAGATAACTTCTTTGATGTGCGAAACGTTTTCATGATAGAAGGTACTTCTCTGATTACTTGGTACAAGTATAGATGTTTTTAACATCGAGGGTTTGATTATTCTATGTGGACATGGTTCATTCGACTGTTTGGTCCGATACATGGTTCTCCTATCGAGACCCTATTTGGCATCTTTTGGTCTATTCGAGGAGGTGAAATCCCGGGGGAGATTCCCCTCAGTGTTCGAGGTTGATCGAAGAGAAGCCTCGAATACTTGGCGATTTCTCCTTAGGTAGCATATGGATGCTGCCTTGTTAAAAACCTTGCCTGTAAAACCCATTTGTGATAAAATCCAATGTGAGGGATAAAGAGCGCAACGCATGCTTTAAAACCTAAGGCCTTCCAGCTGGGGGCTGCTTTGATTCCCTTTAATCGCATACCTGCGCATTTGGTTAGTGTAAAATTTGAAGGAAAGAGGGAGAGGATTGTACCTTAGAAAAATAATAGCGTTTGAGCATCGATATGTTCCATTTGTTTGGAAGTTGCTCGCCTTCCAAGGTGCCGAGCTTCTAGGACCCTTTGTTGATCACTCCGAGGACGCGGTATGGTCCTTCACCAGCTCGGGACTAGCTTCCCTTCATTAGGTTTTCGAGTTCTTATGGTGACTTTCCGTAGGACTAAGTCACCAACTCCGAAATGTCGGAGGTTTGCTCTTTGATTATATTATATTTCGATTCTTTTTTTTTTGGGTGGCCATCTGGACCAGCAAAACTTCCAGCTGCTCGTCTAATAGTTCGAGGGCTGTAGTCATGGCCTCATTGTTTGAGTCTTCGGTGGCATGTCAGAATCTGGCGCTTGGCTATCCGACCTCGACCGGTATCAAGTCCTCGGACCCGTATACAAAAGAGAACGACGTCTCTCATGTGCTCGATTTAGAGGTTGTCTGGTATGCCCATAGCACCTCGAGCAGCATTTTACTCCATTTTCCCTTCGTATTCTCTAACTTGTTTTTCAAGTTTTCCATGATGGTCTTATTTGTGGATTCGGCCTGACCATTTCCACATGGGTGGTAGGGCGTCAATAGGATTCTTTCGATTTTGTTAGCCTCGAGAAATTTTTTTACTTTGCCTCCGATGAACTGCTTCCCATTATCACACGTTATCACGGATGGGATGCCGAATCGGCACATGATGTGATCCCAGATGAAGTGGATGAATTATTTTTCCCTTATCTTCTCATAGGCCTATGCTTCCACCCATTTTGAGAAATAGTCATTCACAAATAGAATAAATTGAGCTTTACATAGTGCCGTTGGTAGGGGGCCGACTATGTCCATTCTCCATTTCATGAATGACCATGGTGATAAGATTAAATGCAGTTGTTCACCGGGTTGGTGGATCATTGGAGCAAATCTTTGACATTAGTCGCATTTTCAGACGAACTCTTTGATGTCCCTTTCCTTGTTGTACTAGTAGTAACCTACACTGATCACCTTTCGAATTAAAGAATAGGCACCGGAGTGATTTCCGCAGATGCCCTCGTGGATTTCTCGTAGCACGTAATTAGTGTCTCTTGGTCCCAAGCATACTACTAGGGGCCCATTGAAGGTCCTAGTGTATAGAGCTCCATTCTCGTCGAGTAAAAATCTGGCTGCTCCGGTTCGAAGGGCCCTTGATTCTTTTGGATCCATGGGTAGCTTCCTAGTTACCAAATAATCGATATATTTGTTTCTCTAATCCCATGTCATGTTGGTTGAGTTGATTTCGGCATGTCCTTCTTTGATCACCGATTTAGATAGCTAAACAATAGCCCCGAGGAGTATGTCATTATCTTCAACAGATGACCCCAGGTTTGCGAGTGCATCGGCCTCGCTGTTTTACTCCCGATGTATGTGGACCTGATTCCATTGTTTGAAACGACGCAAAGTGATTTGAAGTTTTTCTAGGTGCTGTTGCATCCTGTCCTCTCGAACTTCGAAGCTCCCGTTTGCCTGATTTACTAGCAAAAAGGGATCACATTTGTCTTCGACGATTTCCTCTCCCAGGCCTTGTGCTAATTCGATACCTGCAATTATAGCCTCATACTCGGCTTCGTTGTTAGTCAACTTTGAAGTTTTTATAGATTGTCTAATCAGACCACTGCAGGTGGCTTAAGAAAAATGCCGAGATCGGATCCTTTCACATTCGAGGCACCATCGGTGAATAAGGTCCATACCCCCGATGATGCGTCTGTTCTTAGTGGAAGTTTTTTTTCTACCTCGGGCACAAGGAAAGGCGTAAAGTCGGCCACGAAGTCTGCAAAAATTTTGGACTTGATAGCCGTTTGGGGTTGATATTCGATATCGTACCCCCCGAGCTCGATGGCCCATTTGGCCAGTCGGCCTGACAATTCAATTTTATGCAATATATTTCGAAGAGGATATGTTGTTAAAACACATATATGAGGACATTGAAAACAATGCTTCAATTATGCTTCAATTTTCGAGACACACTTATTAATGCAAGAGCCATTTTTTTTAAGTGTGGATACCTGGTTTCAGCATCCCCAAGGGTTCAACTTAAATAATAGACATGGAATTGCGTACCTTGCTCATCTCGAACCAAAACGCCACTTACCGCTACCTCGGACACTGCCAAATACAGCTATAGCGTTTCGTCCTCCTTCGAGGTGTGGAGCGAAGGCGGGCTTGAGAGATACCGTTGTAACCCTTCCAAGGCGTGTTGGCACTCGGGGGTCCATTCAAAGTTGTTTTTCTTTTTAAGTAGGGAGAAGAAGTGATGGCTTCGATCTGATAATCTCAACATGAATCGGCCTAACGCCATTATCCGCCCGGTCATCCGTTGTACGGCCTTCACATTGCTTACCACCGTGATTTCTTCGATCGCCTTGATTTTGTCGGGATTGATTTCAATCCCCCTATTTGATACCATGAAGCCTAAAAATTTTCTTGAACCTACGTCGAAGGCGCATTCTCGGGGTCGAGCTTCATGTTGTAGCTTCTAAGGACGTCATAAGTTTCCCGCAGATGAGTCAAATGGTCCTCTGCTAGCAGGGACTTAACTAGCATGTCATCAGTATAAACTTCCATGGATTTGCCTATTTCATGTTCGAACATCTTTTTAACTAAGCGTTGGTATGTGGCCTCCGTGATTTTTAGCCCGAAGGGCATTACATTGTCACAGTATGTGCCATACTTCGTGATGAAGGAAGTCTTTTCCCTATCCTCGGAGTTCATTTGAATTTGATTATACCTGGAGTAGGCATCGAGAAAGGTGAGAATCTTGTGGCTATTCGTGGCATCAATCAATCGATCGATGTTTGGCCGCGGGAATGAATCTTTAGGGCATGCTTTGTTTAAGTCCTTATATTCTACGAACATTCTTAATTTGTTCCCTTTTTTGGGGACCACTACTACATTGGCCAACCACTCGGGATATTTTACTTCCCTGATGGATCCTATTTTGAGGAGTTTTGTTACCTGGTCTTTGATGAATGCATGCTTTACATCGGAACTAAGCCTCCTTTTTGCTTCACCAGTTTGAACCTGGGGTGGACTCTTAGTCGATGGGTGGTTATTCTCGGGGAGATCCCTATCATGTCTAAGTAGGACCAAGCAATGCAATCAATGTTTTCAATATGAAATTGAATGAGTTATTTCCTAAGCTCGGGGGTTAATCCCGTTCCCGTGTATACCTTTCGATCTGGTAGGTGTTTCATCAAAACATCTTGCTCCAGTTCTTCGACCGTTGATTTTGTTACGTCTGATTCTTTGGGGTAAACGAAGGTTCGAGGAGTGAGGAAGTCTTTGCGATCATCTTCGGGGACCCGTTTACATCCTGCCCCTTCCGAGGTGGGGTATATGGGCTCTGGCGTCATGTCATGCACTACGAACATATCCTTTGCCGCGTGTTGCTCGCCATGCACCATTTTTACGCCCTCTATAGTCGGGAATTTCAACATCTGGTGGAAAGTTGATGGTACCCGCCATGATGTTGTGTATCCATAGCCTTCCAAGCAGGGTGTTGTATCTCATGTCTCCCTCGATGACATGAAACTTGGTGCCCTGAACTATACCGGACATATTGACTGGGAGGAGGATTTCCCCCTTTGCCGCTTCGCTCACCATGTTAAACCTACTAAGGGCTCTAGAATCGGATACGATTTGGTCGATCAGCTCGAGCTGCTCCACTACCCAAAATCTGATTAAATTGGCCGAGCTACCTGGATCCATGAGCACACGCTTTATTTGAACGATGTTAAAGAGAAAAGAAATTTCCAGCGCATCATTATGTGGTTGGGACAGGGCTTCGACATCTTCTTCTCTGAACACAACAGCTCTTTTAGGTATACAATTTTGAGTTCGTTCTTTCGAGGTGGTGGGCACCTTGGCCCGTTTGAGCACGGGTTCTTGCGGTCCGTGATCCTCAAGGTAGTTTTTTTCATGTGCATTTACTGAGTTAGACATTTTATGACCTAAAATTAAAGAATCTTTGACAAGAAAAAGTGTGAAGAATAACTTGTATTTTTAGAAACACCAGCACTAAAACAATCACTATGATTTTTAGCCCCACGGTGGGCGCCAAACTGTTTAACTTGGAAATGGTAATTACAATTATATTTGATTATGTGATTCTAAAAATATGTGATCTATTTTAATACCGGTTCTTTAGGCAACAGATGTTGAGTGTGAAGTGAGAGAAATGAAATAAGAGCAAAGGGAAACGAGATTACGCAAACCGGGCAGTGGAAAGACCGGTCTCGAGGGTGTTCGGAAAGGCCTCGAAGTAGAACTTTAGAAGTTTGACTAGGGGCTATAGATAACAGTATAACAATGTTGAAGGCCTTAAGAGTTGCCTATTTATGATCAATAACAAGTACTAAATAAACAATAGTTCAAGAACACAACATTGTCCCCTTTATATATGAGGGGGAATCCCAACATAATACATGCGTAATTAATGCAAAGAGATATGGCTGGTACAACCATTTAATGCCACGGTACGGGCTTGTACTATTTTGTGTATTTTGTCAGCTTTAACCACGTGCCTCTTTTAATGTACCATTTAATGCCATGGTACAGGCTTATTTTATGCCTCTCGTCCCTCCTCGAGGTGTATCGACCCTCGAAATGCTCCCTCGAGGAGTGAACCTCGGGGTTAAACTTCGGATGCTGCTTCGATAAGGTCGAGGTCGAGGCTCAAACTGCTGCTCTAGCCTAAAAATCGGGCTTCCCCGATTTTGCCATATACAACGACAGATTCTGGGCATAAGAATTTGCAATCCGGAACATATGGTGGGTCCAATTGTTATCTAGTACTGAAATCAAAACTTGAGAAGGCCATTTTTGTAGCCAAATTACACGCAATGAAGACAATCATTATTGTCCATGTCAAGGCATTACAAATGTTTTTGAAACTTTGCCTCAGCAATTTGTACTTGTACCTGACCTCTCTAGTTACATACATGTTGAAATTATCTATCACATTTTGTGTTTTAGTACGTTAAAGTTTCGTCGTAAGTTAATCGACGTAGACTCATGAATGAGATTATTTTAGAGGTTATAAGAATTTATGTTATTTATAACAGGTGATAAGTAAGTTCTGTTAAGGTTAGAGGATAAATATTTCAAAGAAGAGGAGTTTCGTTGAAGATTGTCAATTTGGGATAAAATACAGTCCGAGTTATTATACCCGATATTATGGACTAGTACCATATAAGGTACAACATGACCATGATAGTAAGGTGTATAAAATGTGTTAAAAGTGATTAGTATTTTATATAATTTGAGATAATTCTTAATTATGTGGATAATTATGGATTTTTAGTGGGAGATTAACTAACCAATTAAGCTAATTAAGAATATGGTGGTTAATTATTGGGATGGATAAGCATTAATGTGGCAGCAAGTAGGGATTCAATATTGACTAGGAAAATCTTGGAGCCAGGTGGCAAGATTAGAGAATTCTTAGGCCATGTAATCCTAAAAGTGGAGCTCACCCACTTTGATAATGAAATAACCTCCCAACAACAGACGTGTGTTGGAAGGGAATATAAAGAGAATCGGATTAGGTATGTTAAGTCTATCTCTTCTTTACTTTTGGCATGATCGAAGTAATTATACGTAAACATAATGCTATTTCATAAATGGTTCTACTATTAGTAACTAAGAAGGTCTACATTGTTCATTCCTGTAACATGATATTCAAAGAATTCCTACGTATGTTCCTAACTCTCTATTAAGGTATTCAATAAAGATGTTAATGTTCATAATGGTATTATATGCGTCATCATTTACCACTGAGCTACGGCATGTCGGGTAGTCAAGCATTTACCACCGAGCTATAGTCAGTTGGGCATTTACACATTTACCACTGAGCTACGTCCGGTCGGACAGTCATGCATTTACCACCGCGCTACGACTGGTCGGGCAGTTACCACTGATCAGTTGGGTAGTTAACTTCAAGATAATGGTGCAATCAGAACTATTATATTGTAGTTTTATTTTTATATACGAGTTGGGTGTTATTATATATGTTATGGCACTCTGCAGAAAGTCATAGATTATAAGTTGACTCTTATCCCTCCCCGAGATAGTATCTTATTATTATTTTTCATTTCTTCCTTACATACTCGGTACATTCTTCATACTGACGTCCCTTTTTCTGGGGTGTTGTGCTTCATGCCATGCAGTTATAGATAGGTGAGGTGAGGACCTTCCAATTTAGGCTGCCTCAAGATATCAGCTTTTGGTTGGTGAGCTCCATTGTTTTCCGGGAGTATTATCGAGTCACGTTCTATATATGTTATTTCGTTTAATGACGATTTAAAGAACCCTGTCTCGACTTATATATTATAGTCATGTTTTCTTAGAGGTTTTGCAGATAGTGTCTTGTGTATAGTTTTAGGTACGACATGTCAACGGCCTTGTCGACCCCTATGTGTCTATATAAATCTTTTTGAA
Organism: Nicotiana knightiana; assembly: GCA_005239525.1. Classification (NCBI taxonomy): domain Eukaryota; kingdom Viridiplantae; phylum Streptophyta; class Magnoliopsida; order Solanales; family Solanaceae; genus Nicotiana; species Nicotiana knightiana. The sequence goes on from ML411518.1 coordinate 82,745, forward strand.
TTAGTTATGTTAGTTAAGTTCTAGTATTGTTACTTATATGCCTATCATGGCTCGTGACAAGACTTATAGTAAAGAAGGATAAGGTACATGGAGCTTAGTTGAGTAGGCACCGATTCCAGTCGTGGCCCTCTAATTTGGGTCGTGATAAACTTGGTATCAGAGCGTATCTGTCCTGGGGTAATTTGCAAGCCGTGTCTAGTAGAGTCTTGTTTATAAATGTGTTGTGCACCAAGTTGTATAAACAGGAAACTACAGGGCATTTAGGGACTGCTTACTCTTCCTTCTTGATATTAGATTGTGCAATAGATCAGAGTCGTAGGGAATAATGTCCTTGATCATTGACTTGTTTTATATATACAGTGATGCCTATGAAAAGGAAAGCTACAGCTATTTAGAAGGGTAATGCAATGGCATATAAGGGCATGAGCAGAGCACCAATGTCTAGTGAGGCCCCGGGGGAAGTGTGACACCCTCTCTTAGTTCTCCAATTTTGTCAGCTCTCGAGGAGATGAGGAGGAACTCAGTACCTCCACATATTGCTCATGATGAGGATATGGATATGGGGAGTGCATTACGGTTTTTGACTAGATTGGTAGTCGCTCAAGCTTAGCTCTAGGTAGGTACATGTGTTGGTTACGTTTACTAGGATATTAGTGCGAGAGTTCTAGTCTTCATTAACCTGGACTCTCCAGTGTTTACCAGATCAAACAAGGATGAGGACACACAAAACTTTATTGATAGTATGCAGAGGAATTTTAGGGTGATGTATGCATCAGACACTAAGTCAGTAGAGTTGGCCTCTTATCGATTGCGAGATGTTGCGGTTCAGTGGTATGAAACATAGGAGTTGTCTAGAGGGACAAATGCATCTTCAGCGGTGTTGGAAGAGTTCTCTGGGGTTTTCTTGCGTCATTAATTGCCGACAGAGATTCGCTAGGAAAGGGTAAACAGGTTCTTGGCTATTAAATAAGGGAATATGAGTGTGTGGGAGTAAAGTCTCTTGTTTGATTCCTTTCGAGGTATGCCCCCTCGATTGTAGCCGAGATAAGTGACCGAGTGCATCGGTTGGTGCTAGGACTTGGGTCGTACCTTAATAATGAGTGTTTCACAACTACTCTTCTCGATAGTATGGATATTTCTCCCATCCAGGCTTATGTTCAGAATTTGGAGGAACAAAAACGGATGCAATACGAGAATCGTGATGAGGGTCAGTGTAAGAAGGCTAGGTCTTCTTGACAACCTGGGGATTTATCGGGCGATCCTATGTCGCATTATGAGGGATCTATTTATTCTAAATCGGGTCAGGGCTCGAGAACTTTGGGTTTTCAGAATTGGAGGGATCCAGCGCAGATGATGGCGCCTCCTCCGTGGTGCAGTCAACACGGTAGAGCTCATTCTGGATAATGTCATCAGGGATCTAATGTTTGCTATGCCTGTGGAGACCCTAGTCATTACATGAGGGATTGTCCTACGAAGGACAGACACAGGATGGTTCATCACACCAAATCTATAACAATCTCCTCTTCTTCAGCATAACCTTAAGAGTGAGGCCCTTAGACATCATCTAGTAGAGGTAGAGGCATGGGTGGAGCATCTAGCACCGGCGGTAGTCAGAATCGCATATATGCTTTGGCAGGTCATCAATACCTAGAGGATACACCAGATGAGGTGTCTGGTACTATGACTGTTAGTAATATTTGATCTTATTAAGTGTTACATCTCGTACTTTAATATTAGGATGAGTCGTAGTAATCTATATGAGCTTAAAGGGATTAAGACCATTCATGAGGTTATAAAGGATTTGTTACTATGTTATTCTAAGACCCCGTAAGTTTAACAACATTGATACTGTTATATACATTGTATATGGTATTTTGAGTGGAACATTTTTGTAAAAAATTTCAAAAAAATGATTTTACATAATTATTAATATTACTACTTTCGAATATGTTTTAAATTATACACATAATATGGGAAAGTATATGAAATTTTCTTTATTGTAAAGATATGCATTATTTTTTCACAATAAAAAGAGGTTATATTTTTACCATTTTAAGAATTTAGCGTACGATAATTTGTACTGTGTGTATGAGATTAGGAAAATCAGAAGTTGAGAAAATATATGTATTTTTACATGGATGTTTTAGTGAAATAATAGTGTATGTATTGATTTTATATGGTACCACATGACCATGATAGTAAAAGTATTTTATAGTAAGGTGTCACGACCCCAAATCCTAAACCGGTCGTGATGGCGCCTATCGTGGAACTAGGCTAGCCAACAATCACATATTTACAGTTTCTTTCAAAAATCCCAACCTATTTCAACATCTCATAAACGTATATAGAATTACTGAATCCATTAGGCACTATAAATAGTTAAACAGTCTAAACCATCCCCAAAATCTAGAGTCAACATGTCAGGAGCATCGAAGGAATATACATAAAAGTCTACTTTTATAATACAAAACCGCCAAACGAATAACTAGGTACAACATAAGAAGAGAAAAATTAGATGTTGCGGACATTGAACAACTACCTCTATGTCCCGAATTTCGGCTCCGCACGAAATAGATGGCTAACGCTCGGTATCAGGACCTGTATCTGCACACAGGGGGGCATGGAGTAATGTGAGTACGCCAACTCAGTAGTAATGAAAACAAATCAAGTCTAAGAAGTAAGAAACACATAAAATCAAATCATCAGTTCACAATATGCACAACCTTTCTTTCCAACAGTATATACATATATATATTAAATCAACATGCCTTAAAAGCCAACATCAGTAAAATCCTTTGAAAAATGTGTTTTCCAATAATTTCTGAAATTAAAAAAAAAATATCTGAAAAATTAAGTGTAAGATGAAATAAGTCATAATAGCCCCTCGGGAAAAAACATGAATCATAAATCGCCCTCGGGCAGAATATCACCCAGCATACCTCACAGTCACTCAGTATCAGCCCCTCGGGCAACCTCACTGTCACTCATGCCTCCCAGTCACTCGGCACTCGCACTCAGTAGGTACCTGCGCTCACTGGGGGTGTGCATACTCCGGAAGGGCTCCTTCAGCCCAAGCGCTAATATCAAGCCACCTTGTGGCATATCATATCCTTACAATCAGGCCCTCGACCTCATTTAGTCAGCAACTCTCAAAATCCCCTCGGGGGTATTAGTAAAATGGGGTACTCGACCCAAAACATCATTTTATATCTCAGAATATTGTAAATAAGGCCGAGTTTCGAAAACAGTTAGGTAGAATATGACTGAGTGTAAATCATGAATCAATAGTGAGGAAATAACAGTAAAAGCCTCCAAGGGGACTAAACAAGTCGGCACGAGGCCCCAAACATGGCTTATAGCCCAAATATAGCAATTGTTTTTAGAACACAATTTAACATATGATTTAGAGTAAAATATGAAACTCAATAGTTGCCGCAGAGAGGACCAAGTCCAATCCAAAAATCAGTGCACGCCACATACTCGTCATCTGACATGTGCGACATTCTAAAAATAGTGAGAAATACGAAGTCCGGGGTTTCATACCCTCAGGATAAGATTTATAGCCATTACATACCTCTCCCGAGCCCCATAAATCGGCTCTCGATTGCTCCGAATCTAATCAAAACCAGATTAACATCATCAATATACTAAAGAAACAAAACCCAATCGAAAACTATCAATTTTAATCACAATTCTCGAAATTGGCCAAACCCGAGCCCCAGACCCACATCTCGAAATTCAACAAAATCTACATCACTAGAATCCTCATCCTCCCATGATTCTATACATACCAAGAACACCAAATCGGACCCCGATAGCCTATTTTTCGTTGCGGACCGGAAATCGTCAAAAACTAACTTTCGCCAATTCAAGCCTAATTCTACACCGGACATCAAAAATTCATTCCGAACACACTCCTAAGTCCCAAATCACCTAATGAAGCTATCCGAGCCATAAAATCTACATTTCGAGATTGTGTACCAATAAATCAACTCCGAGTTAACTTTTTCAACTATTAAGCTAATCTAAGAGACTAAGTGTCTCAGTTCTCACCACGACCACTCCGAACCCGAACCAACCAACCCAACACAATATATATAGTCTAAGCAACATATGATAAAGCAGAAATAGGGAAACAAAGCTAATCTCGCGGAACAACCGGCCAGGTCGTTAAGATGTATAAAGTGTCTTAAAAGTGAGTAATATTTTATGTAAATTGAGATAATTATTAATTATTTCGGTAATTGGTTAATTATTAGGTAATAGGAGATTACCTAATTAATTAATGAATTGTTGGATAACATTTAATTCCTCCCCCCCCCCCCCCCCCCNAAGCCCCTCATTTTTCCATTTAGTGACTCTTAGAATGGGGTGAAAGGTAGCACAATTAAGAGAATTATGTGACACCAAGCCTTGCAAGTGGGTCCCACACCACCCAAAACATAAATTCCCTTTTCTAATTCACAAATGAAGACCTTTTACATCTAAGTTAAGGTAAAAGGCATCAGCAAAGATGAAGATTGCATTACCAATGTGAGTTGCCTCAAACTTTCATTCAAACGAGATTTACTAATATAGCAACGTGGGATTTGCGATTCTAAGGGAGTACTGTATAATTTTACTCAAGAATATCATACGAATTTTTCCCTACTTTGATCTTTCCATCACATGTTTTGTCTTGTGTTTGAGGGATTGTCAAGAGAACCGACTCAGGTATGTTAAGGCTAATCTTTCCTTCTTTTGGCATGATCCAAGTAACAAAATATAAATGTAATGCTATTGCATAAATTATTATACTCTTAGCAGTTAAGGATATCTATGTTATTCATTCATGTAAAGTGATGTCTAAGTATGTTCCTAAGTTTCTATTGAGGTATATGATAAAGAGGTTAACGTTTATAATATAGTGATACATGCATCATCATTAATTTACCACCATGCTACGTCCGGTTGGAAGACATGCATCTTCATTTACCACCGTGCTACGGACGGACGGGCAGTCATCCATTTACCACCGACGAGCCTTACATACTCAATACATTATTCGTACTGATGCCCTTTTGTTGGGGACGCTGCATTCATGCCTGCAGGTATAGATAATCAGTTTGATGAGCCATCATAGTAGACGATATTGGCGTTCAGCGAAAGATCGATAAGACTCCACCTCATTCGGAGTACAACCGAGTCTATGAGTCATCACATAAGATTTTTGCTAAATACTAATGGGTAGGCCGGTATCATGTCCCATTTGATGTCAAATAGTCTTTGAAACTTTGTAGATAGAGGTTCATTTTGTATAGTATGTAAGAGGCCTTGATGACCCATATGTATTCATGTTTTAAGAAAAATGGTTCGGTGATACAGTGTTTTCCTACTTACAGTTGTACATTATGAGTTGTGGCCATGTGGGCCTATGATAGTTACAAAAGGAATGAGTCCAGCTAACTCAACCTATGTATGTTCTAGTTTTGGTCGAACAATCATGAGTTACAGAGTGATTCGCTCGGTCTACCACGGCACTAGGTGGTGGTCATGCCTCCCCATGTTTGGGGCGTGACATTAATGCAAATTTTCTAGTAAATATGATTAATATAAGAGTGAGTTGACATTACATCTGAAGGGTTGAGGGGAAACCAAGGCTAGCTTGAAATTAAAATAATAACCTGGGGATAATTGAGTAAGGGGGAGAGGGGAGTAATCTAGGACATTAAGAAGTTAGAACTCTCACAGCTCTAACGCCCAAGGGAGGGAAACACCATATAGTACGCAAGATATTAGGAAAGTTAGTATAATGGAATAGAAAGTTATGAACCCGATTATTAAGATTAGAACTACTAGGTGTCAGCCTAGACTATATACTAATAGAATTGTAGTTGACAAATGGATTAGGAAGTAGTTTTATGGAGGAAAGACATCCTCACCCCGTGAGAGCCCGATATTTGTTTCACTGGAGTATAGCCCGGTAAGGTATATACATTTATAATTGATGGGTATGTTATGTACATCTTGCAAGTTTAAACATTAGAGGACAAATGTTTATAAGGGGGGGAGGATGTCAGATTTTTCATATTCGTACGTTAAAGTCTTATCGTAAGTTAATCGATGTAGACTCGGTAATGAGATTATTTTGGAGGTTATAAGCATTTATGCTATTTATAATAGGTGATAAGCAAGTTCCGTGAAGGTTAGAGGATAAATATATCAAAGAAGATAACATTCGTTGAAGTTTGTCAATTTGGATAAAATACAAGCCGAGCTATAATATCCAATATTTATGGATTAGTGTTGTACAAGGTACCGCATGAGCATGATAGTAAGGTGTACAAAGTGTCGTACAAAGTCCTCAGCCAGATGCACCGAGTTAGGAGATGAGAGATGCTATCCAACTATTAACTCGATTAGTATCCACTCAGGCTCGATGTCAGGAAGTAGGTATTGGTCATGCAGATAGGTCACAGTACGAGGGTTCGTGATTTCATTAATTTGGACCCTCCGGTATTCACTGGGGCAGATCCAAATGAAGACCCTCAGGTATTTATCGATAGAATGTAGAGGACTTTGAGGGTAATGAAGATCACTACGGCTTAGTCAGTTGAGCTAGCTTCCTATAGACTTCAGGATGTTTCAGTTAATTGGTACGAGTCTTGGGAGTTTTCCAGAATAAGGTGCAAGGTGCCAAATGTTGAATAAGGTGACGATCAAGAATAAGTACCCACTCCCAAGAATTGATGATTTATTTGATCAGTTGCAAGGTGCGAAGTGTTTCTCGAAGATAGACTTGACGTTCAGGTACCACCAGGTAACGGTTAAGGAGAAAGATATTATGAAGACAACATTCAGGGCTTGATATGGCCATTTTGAGTTTCGTGTTATGTCATTTGGTTTGACGAATGCCCCATCAGTATTCATGAATTTGATGAAACGTGTGTTCGAACTCTTTTTAGATATGTTCGTAATTGTATTAATTGATGATATATTGGTATATTCTCACTCAGAGACTGGGCATGCATATCATTTGTGTATTGTGCTCATTGTGCTACAAAAAAAAAAAGTTTTATGCAAAATTCTCTAAATGTGAATTTTTGTTGAACTATGTAGCTTTCCTTGGGAAAATTATTTCCGGTGAGGGTATCCGGGTTGATAAACAAAAAATTGAGGCAGTAAAGACTTGGCCTAGGACCACGACACCGATGGTGGTTCGTAGCTTTCTTGGTTTGGCAGGTTATTACAGGAGATTTGTTGACTCAGAAGGGAGCTAAGTTTCAGTCGACTAATGCATGTGAACTGAGTTTCTAGGCATTGAAGGATACACTAACTTCAGCATCGATTGTAACACTCCCAGAGGGAACCGATGATTATGCTATCTATTATGACACTTCAGGCGTTGGATTGGGTTGTGTACTAATGCATCATGGTAAGGTTGTATCTTATGCTACTTGAAAACTAAGAAAGAATGAGAAGAATTACCTACCCCACGATTTAGAGTTAACCGCGGTGATGTTGCAGACGCTAATACTGCACAATTATACAAGTTAATTGTGAGGTACCCAATTTTTAGAGTGTTGTCTCAATAGAAGAACCCGGTTCTTCTTCATGTACTTACTTCTACAATTGCGGAATATTAAAAGCAGTAAAGTAAAAACACAGAGATTTTTACGTGGAAAACACCTGGCTCAAAAGGTGAAAAAACCACGACCGACTCCTCAGTAGGATTTTCTCAAACACTTCACTAAAAACTCTGAGCCAAACGGACTTACAAAATAAACTCTTTTGTAATCCTAATACTAACTTTAATCCCTTTGTAGTAACTAGCCCCTAGCTAACTTCTACAAGCTTCAAGTTAACTCTAACTTGAACAATGCGTACCTATTACAATTGCTTCTATGAAAGCTGAGAAGATACAATATTAGAACTCCTACTACAATCAACTAGACCCAATAATTAATCAGATGTAACTCGTCCTTCTAGTTGAACTGTAGCCTTTTAATCGCACAATGATTCTGCTAGCAAAATAACTCTGTGAACTTTTCTTTCAGACTTTGATTCACTTAAGCTTTTGTGCGTGTAGAATTCCAACAGAAATACATCGAGTATCTATAAAGTCAGTTGTTTAGCTTGTCGTCCAATTCTAGTCCAACTCTACCTGGGTGAACAAATTCGTATCAAACTCAACTTCCTTTCTTTTGTTACTTTCCTTGCTGAATTCCACTTCAATATTCTCATAAATTTGCAACCTTTTCGCATTAGGAGACAATCTCTTGGTTCATTGATATTTCACATTCACAAATATCTCCTATGNTGGTCAGCCATTAGTCAATCTTTAAAACTATGCAGTGACATGAGTCAACAAATTCCCCCTTTTTGATGATGACAAATTTTGTGTTTAATATTGTATACACTTTAAACACTTTGTATGGTTTTAAGCATTAATCATAGAGAAACCAGGTTCATTAGGTTATAAATATAACTTTTAAAAACATTTTAAAGAAATAAAAATAAATTCAGCACATATCTTCCCTCTTTTGGCATCATCGAAAATTTTGCAAAATGATACACTTACCAGATTTATAAATTATTACTCATGTCCATTGAGGCAACTGCAGGTGCAAAGAATGATTAATCAACACAAGAAGCCAATAAATGCTAGCTAACTAAGAAATTGAGACAAGCAATAACTTGAAGCAAAATTCATTGATTAGTAACGATTATCAACCACCATACAGAAAAACAAAAACAAACCAACCATGAGCAAAAAACTGAGTATAAATAACTGAAACTGAACAACTGGTCTAAAGAGGGGTTTTGGATGCTCTGGACAACCTAAGGTTGGGAAGGTGCAGAGGATGTTGTGGTCTTGGATTGTAGGAGAGAAAGCATCTGCCGAAGAACACCCTCGTTCTTTTCTTTCACCTTTGCTAATTCATACCTAAGAGCATCCCGCTCAGCTTCAACCTCAATCACACAAGACTTCAAATGAAGGATCTCCATATCCTTGATCTCGTTTTCGTACACTAGAGTTCTAACTTTGGTGTTGACTGGTTGTTTCCTAGATGAACCAGGTTCATTCACAGGAACATTGATATTGTAGTCACATGCCAGCAAAGTTTCTTTCCCGAAATAATCATTGGCAGTAGCCATCTCAGCCTTCTTTACTGGAAACCCAAAAGTGCAAGCACTGATGTCAGAATGAAGCCATATGGAATTGCGTGTGCTTTGGTTTTTTATAAAAATATTCACATTCTTAGAATATAAGATTTTTTTTTTCCTATGTTTAAATAGAAGAAAATATATATATATATATATATATATATATACACATGTGTATCTTATCTTCTTTTATTCAATAAAAAAAAAGTTAAGAAAAATAAATTTGACAAAAAATAATAAATAAATAAATAAATAAAAATAATAATAATAATAA